>JBCJKH010013640.1:21727-38426 GCA_039877255.1 Loriculus beryllinus | reverse complement strand
TTGTTGGGGCATCCTGCCATTTGTGCTCTTCTGGACAGGTTGGTAAATGAGTTGCTAGCAGAACGTAACAGGGAACATAATTGTTATCTTATGCCTTGCCAATAAAGAGTGAGCAAATAGTTAGAGTCCCGTAGTAGCCAGAAGAAAGAATCAATGTTTCTGGTTTTCTGCATATCAAAACTGTCTCCATTCAAGATGGTGAAGAAAGCTTTAGAAGCTTTCAAGATTGGGAATTGGGGAAGGAATTAAAATGTTAAGACTCAGTGAATGGATGTTGAAGGTAACATAGGAAATGTGTGCTTTGTCTTCCTGGAAGAGGGATTGCTGCCAGATCAACAAGGGCAGGAAGTAGGAAAACAAGTTGGTCATCATTCTGTATTAAAGGAGTACAAAGGAATATTGTTTCTTATGCCCATATGCACAACACTTTGAACTGTGTGCTTACAGGCTTAAAGGCTTGATCTACATTTCATATTTTCCACTGTAAATTGTAGCAATATATGACAGTAGTGGCATATTTTCTCTATAGCTATGCAATCTATTGTGTATTGTGTAGCTATTGTCATTAAGCTTTCTCAATTAGAAACATAAACGTTGTGAGCCCTTGAAGGATATCATTGTCCTAACCAGAATCTATCACGTAATTAAAGAGTATGGTCTTATCAGATCTCCTCAGAGGCCTGCTTTGATCAGTTCCAGTAGAGTCAGGCCCTCAAGGCGGGAGAAGGACTCTGACCTGAAAGCAATCTTAATAGCATTGATACTGTTTTAATTTTCAGTCTTCCATCAGACTGATAATGCCTAGTTTAGGTTTATGTCTCTTTCCCTCCATGCACCTGGTTTCTTGACATTGTACCATTAGCACTTGTAGTATCACTGCATCTCACCTTACAGTGGGTGCCAGCACTTTCTGTGTACCTGGAGCTGATGCAAAGACATGGAAATGGATTTTATGTCCAGTGTAGGTACATTGAGAGTGACAGCTTGGGTTTTCATTTGCACTACAGTCATATTTCCAGCCAGGTACAGGATTCAAGATAACAGTTACGACTCTGAGGCAGTTGTTGTGTGTTTCAGAATAACTTCAGTGGAACTTTACTTCATTACATCCTTCATGTGACAGCACTCATCTGACATCCACCTGACCTGGAACTTATGGAGAATTGTAGGTGCAGACACCAATCATGCAGCTTCTAACTAGCTTACTACAAGCAGGACTTCTCTTCAAGCACAGGATAAAAATCACAGAAGCCTATGTCTTCACTGCATTCGTTTCCATTTGACCGAGTTATACTGAGCATGTTTGAAGGCAGAATTGTAGTTTGGCACCTCAGTATTCCCGCTTTGGATGTTCTCTGGACTCAGTAAATACCTTATAGAAATAAAGTTTGGATTTTATTTGACCGGCTTTGTTAGGGTCAAAGGCAACTGTTGCCCCTCTGTTTTTTAGCTATTTATTGAAGAGCATTTTTAAATGAACATGAGTAAGGTATTTTCCCATAGTAAGAGCTCTCTGTTGGAATAGGCATCTAATTCTGTGCTACCTATGCCTCTAGCTTAGAAGAGAACTTTAGAGATCTAACCAGCTGTGAGTTTATTGTGCAAGATTCAGAACAGGGCTGTTGTGTTGCACAGTCTGGGCTCAGTCTTAAATGAGCATGTCAGACTGGAGTAAAAACATCATCTGCCTGTGGACAGGGGACTGAACACATGGGGACAGCAGTCCTTGTGGCTTTTCTGTGTTGGAAGCGCCAATAGCTCTCCATACATACTTTGACAGAATCAGTGCTGGTGCCATTACCGACCAGATTCCTCTCAGGGTTTCATCTGTGGTTTTTGCTGCTCTCATTTTCTTTATTTTTCTTTAGAAGGTCTTAATTGAAACCAGTTCCCAGATTCTTTGCACTGAGAAGTTCTAACTTAGTTGCTGTTTGCTGATGTCCAGAAGTAATGGGATTTTATTGGGCAGTGGTGGCCAGCGTTGGTGAATGGAGATTTCTGGCTTAGTAGCACACGTTTGCCTAGCCAAGAGCTGAGGCTGTGGTAAAACACAGAAATACCTATCTAAGCTCCCAAAGGTACAGTTTTCCATTATAAGTTCACAATCTCTTACCTTATGTGAAGACAGAAAACTTCAGTGCTTTGGTTACAAGAGGGAAATTCAGAAGGATTTGAAGAGTACTTGAACCGACATGTTAGACTGCATCAAGAAGTACATTTTTATGATAATGGTAATCAAATTAACTGCCCAAGGGCAAATAAGCAATTACACCAGAGATAAAAGTGTCTGACATGATCATTCAGAAATGAGAATACCTGTTTGGTCACTTAAGTCATCTTGCTCAGGCAGTTAGTGATGGCTGCCTGCAGTAGGTCCTTTACTGCCCAGGTCACAGTGACAGCTTAAGGTCTTCATTCTTGGAGATTTTTGTTGCAAATGGCACTATTTCAAAAGATGAGCATCTGCGGTTATAAATTAAGGTTCCTCTGAACCATATTCAATGCCTTTTTTAATAGACGATGGTTATGACATGAAAATAATGGAATCTCTAGGCTTTGTACTTTTAGGACAGGCAGCATAGGGCAAAATTATTGTTCCTTTTAGGAATCTTACAGAAGTATATGATGTTCTCACAAGAGGTAAGAGGGCAGGTTCAGTCCCTCCCATCTTCACTTCAGGCTATGCACTACACATGCAAGACTGCTCTGCTTTGACCTTTGTGGCCATAAAGCTGGGATGACATCAGCATATTTTCTTACGTTTAGTGGCTTTTGAAGCCAGCGTGATGCGGTCTACATAATACCCAACTGTGTTAAACTAACCCAAGTGAATGGTACATGAAGTAGTCAAATAGTAGAAATGACAGGAAGAAAAGCCTTCCACTAGTACAGTAGTGGAGTTTTATTGCCACTTGTCTGCCTTTAGAGATTCGTAGTTCAGTGTGTTTTGGTGCCTAACTGCCTAATCCTCACTGACTAAATGAAACCTCAGATTCATACACTCAAAAAAAAACATCACCACAGTTTTGCAAGTGAAGTTTACGTTAAGTGATAAATTCCTCATTCTGGAAATGGACTTCGTAGTATCGAACTTATGGGGACCCCTTGTTTGTTTTAAGGAGAGGAGGAAACTGAAAGTTCAATTATGAAAAAACCCACTCTGTTGGCAGTAAGATGATGTTCTAGGAAATGCACAAGTTTGGGCATCAAACCCTTTTAATACATTGACAAACCTGCAGGATAAAGCTGCTCCAGCATGGGCTGCAGTGGCCTCTCAGTCCAGGCACTGGCAGCCCCTCCTGCTGCCACGCTGCTGACCTGTGAACAGCAGAGTTCCAGTAATAGCAGTGTGTCTTTAAGGAATTGCAGGATTAAGGGAATACTGTGCAATTCATGCATCCTATCTGGTGAAGTAAACCAGTCCAAGAAAGGTACCAGTCTGAGGGAAGGGTCTCAGCTCATTACAGAAAATCAGTCTCCTTATTTTCAGCCCACAAACAAGTAATGTGTGGAAAAATAGGGTGAGTGCTGAGCAGTTGAGCTTTAACCTTAATTTCAGAAAAGATATACTACTGACAGGGGAATCTTTCATACGTGAATAGAAGTTTTCTTTTCTTTTTCATTTGTGAAAAATAAATGCCAAGGCTCCACAGACCTTGTCTTAGTGGCATTTCCTTCTGCTCAAAGAATCTGACTTCAGGGCTCAGGTAAAAAATGTTTCAGTTGAACCTTCTGAGTGTGGCCCATTGAGTCGATACCAGGAGAAGCAGGCAGGAAATACGTCTGCCTGCAGTTTCTTGAATAAGCAGGGTTTAAAAGAATGATAGTAATTTCAGAATAAACCATGAAAAGTAATCCTTCAGACAAATTTAAACTTAAGAATGCACAAATAAAAGCATTGAAAACTACTCATATGCCAGGCTCATTTCCCTCCAAGAGGATCTTTTTTAAAATTAATACTGTATTTTTAATGGCTTTGAATCTTAATAGAATATTTATTTGCATTTCCTCCAAAACTGTGGGCTCAAAGTTTTACTTTAAAAGGTTCTGTATGTATATAATACTGGCAGTCTTTGTATCTGTGAAAGCATAAGAAATGGAAGGAAAAAACTTCACTGAGGCAGTATTGTCATTTGGCATATCAAACCATAGACAATATTACTGTAGTGCATTTGCGCCTTATGTTGTGATTTAGAAATTATTATTTAGGTGTGCACTTCCTTTTCACTGTGTATGCTTAACTTATGCAGTTCCCACAATGGCAGAAAAAATGTGTACGTGGTAAAGTAGGGCTTCCTGCTCTAAAGTATTTAATTTATGCAAAAATGTCTTATTTACATAGACTACCAAAACAATAATCATAGAGTCACAGACTGGTTTGTGTTGGAAGGCATCTTAAAGCTCATTCAGTTCCAACCCCCTGCCACGGGCAGGGACACCTTCCACTAGAGCAGGTTGCTCCAAGCCTGTGTGCAACCTGGCCTTGAACACTGCCGGGGATGGGACAGCCACAGCTTCTCTGGGCACCCTGTGCCCGTGCCTCAGTACTCTCACAGGGAAAAATTTCTCCCTAATGTCTGATCTCAGTCTCCCCTCTGGGAGATTAAAGCCATTCCACCTTGTCCTGTCACTAAACCCCTTGTCAAAAGCCCCTCTCCAGGTTTCTTATCAGCCCCTTTTAGGTATTGGAAGACTGTTACGAGGTCTCCCTGGAGCCTTCTCTTCTCCAGGTTATTTCAAATATGAAATATTTTAAATAAGAAATATGAACTATGAAATAAGAGCAGAAGCATGGCTGCTGGAAGCTAGAGAGGGGTTTGCAGTACTGCAATTAGAGGGCACTTGGGAGATGTGCTTACTGAGAGTGTGATGACTCAGAGATCCCTGATTGCACAGAGCAAGTTAAAGGGCCTGCTTCATGTTCGAGACGGTGTTTGTCTTGGGCAGACTTCTGGGGTATCAGCCACGGTGGGGGTTTGCGTCCCTACTCCCACCGCACATGTATCTGTTGTCCTCCCCTGTGGCCAGCAGAAGCTACTCTGGAGCACCTCCCTGAAACACTTTGTCCTGTTCTGAAGATTTTAATAGCGGGTGCTTTGAATAATTCAAAGTTAAGCCATAGTTAAACTTAAAAAATATATGTCAGCATGAATTACCAGGTTGTGCCTGACAGTTACTGTAATGCAGGGTGATCTCTTTCTGTGAGCTTGCTTGTACTCTGTAGTTCTTTAATTCTAAGTGCATTGTGAGCAGACTACCTGTTAACTGTCAGTCCTGGCCACTACATGTTGATAGATTCTTTACTACACAGCATTAGTTTCATGTCTGTGTTGCTGGATGTTACTGGAGCACAGGGAATCTTTAAGGGACTTTAATGTTAATTGAGGAAAAAAGAAGAAACTGAAACTTGTGTTTACTCTTCTGCACTTCAAAGACTTGTTCTGCAATTTTTGCTTACCTTTAAAGATAGTAACTAGAAAGCTGGTGGTGTGGGAGCCTTTGCTTTTAAATGCTGTAGCAAGCCTAATAATACTCACTGATTGAACTTGCAGTTGGCAAAAGCAAAAGCTGGGGGGGGATGTAAGAGAACATGTGCTGTCCTTTGTAGTTCCAGCTCTTTTAGAAGCACTTGCAAATAGCTTTAGTTTCTTTAGCAAATACAATGGCATCATTCTGGGCATGCCTAGTAGAAGTGTTCTGGGACTAGTAAACTGTGAACAAACCTGTTTGCATTGCTGTACTCTACAGCGCAGCACAGATAAGCCCTAATTGTTATGCAACTCCTTAGCATAAGCTCCTGGCATGGCTCATATGCTTCCCTTGTACTAAGACCGTCCAAAATAGCAACAAGAAAGCATGTAACTAAAGACACAGCAGGAGTGCAGGAATTCACCCAGGCCTTGGATGTTCTAAAGTTTGAACAATTCCTCATTTTAAACCTTCCAAAATGCTAAGCATAATGTATTTTCTTCGGAGCTTCTTCAAGGTAAGCAATTTCAGCCTTTTCCTGAGTGTGGGAGTTTGTTTGGTTTAGTTTTGTTTTGACATGAGAGAAACGTAGGTTTAAAGTCTTTGTACAGGAGTGTAGAGAGTAGTTTTCCTGAGAATTGGTGCCCAGTAAGTGTGCTCACCAGGTTTGCATTTTGCTTTGCTATGTGAATGTTTGATTTGTAGAAGGTGATTATTTTGTGCTACGATAAAAAGGAAACACTTGTTGTGGGTTTATGTTGAGAAATCTTACATGATGAAAACCATAACATTTACAGTGCAAGCCACATACATCAACAGGGAGTTGTTAGCAATGAAAGATGCTTTTTATGAGACAAAACCAAAGTATAGCTCATTTTATTGTATTTTCCTGAAGTGTTTGTTGTATATTAAACATGCTAAAGTGAGCAAAGCTCCCATTATTTAAAATGCCTTAGCTAAAAAATACCTGCCAATATATATGTACAAATTGCTGCTAATAAATGAAAGTTTATATTTTAAATTATTAAATCATACCAGACCAAAGTCAAATCTTCATTGATGGGTATAAAACTGGGAAAGTTTCATTTTCTATTAATCTAGTAAATTCTACAGTTTTGTGGCTGAGGTCCTGCTGCTGTCTGCTGTTGGACTGAAATAGCTGTTTCAGAGCTGAGCCCCAGCTGTGGCTTTCACCCTACTTAGAATCAGTGTTACGACTGGAGCGTGTGCTGCAAGTGTCATTAGAGGTGTGCACTGTGAAACCTGTAGATGATTTGGAGAAGTGTGGGCCAAAGGAAATGAAAGTCTAATTGGATTAGTGAATATTGGATTATTCTGTCGTCTAAAAAGTTAGAATTTCAAGCACTATAGCGAATTATGCCACTTAGAAGAAAAATACGGAAGGAATAGAATAACTGTAATCAGTTGAATTCCAGCTTCCCATGATGTTGTCACTGACACATTTGCTTGCCAAACTACTTCTTGGTAAAGTATGCTGCAGGATTGTGTTTGAGTGTAAAGTCAGCAGTAAATCTCAACCCAGAGTTGCTCTGTGGAGACTGACTGCTGTTGAAAATAAATGTGAGGAAAGGTTTAATTTTGGTCCTAAAACATGTACGACCTGTAACCACCCCATGGTTCATAGAAAACCAGTAGCACTCTGAAGTAGAAAGTGGGCCTCATTTTTGGCAACCTTCCTTAGAGAGACTGTGGAGCTGGTCATAAAAATTACCCGCATTTGGGTTGAAATTGCCTACTGAGCCTTTTCTGAATTACTTTCTTCCTCTAAACACTGTATTCTTTGGGAGCTAAAAGCAAAGGACAGGAAAAATACAGTAGGAAGGTTTTTCTCTGTTATTGGGTATGGCTGGTGACTTATCCTTGCATTGCTGTTTTATCACATGACAAGTCTTGACTGAAAAATTTTAGCATAAAACATATTACTAGATTGTACGTAAATATTCTACTTTAAGGTGTGAGAATATATACTTCTCAGTACTTAAAAGAGTACTTATTTTACAGGAGGATCAGACATCAACAATAACATTAAGACATAAGTATTAATAATACAGGTATTAGAGAAAATGGGACTGAGTAGAACTGGTAGCTGTCAACAGTGTTGTGGTGATTATTGGATTCATTCTGAAGATGTAGTGATAGGACAAAGGAATGGTTTTAAACTGACAGAGGGGAGATTGAGATCAGACATTAGGCAGAAGTTCTTCCCTGTGAGGATGCTGAGACGCTGGCACAGGGTGCCCACAGAAGCTGCGGCTGTTCCGTCCCTGGCAGTGTTCAAGGCCAGGCTGGACAGGGCTTGGAGCAACCTGCTCTAGTGGAAGGGGTCCCTGCCTGTGGCAGGGGTTGGAACTGGATGAACTTTAAGGTCCTTTCCAACCCAAACCAGTCTGGGATTCTACATTTTTAGTTTGTAACAGCCTTGTGCCATCTCTTGGTTTCAGTTTGAGAGATTGGCAAGGGTCATTGTATACCTATAAGTTTAATTTTGCATTCATTGACTTAAAACTAGCAGCTAAGTTGGTGAAACTTTTGCCAAAATGGAGGTAAAATTGAAACTACTTTAATTGCAGTTTCTTCATTGTTTTCTATGAAGTCTTCTTGAAATAGAAAGCACTTACTTAAAGCTGGCCATGTATCTAGAGCTGTATTTTACAAGCCCTGTGAACCATGCTGCAATTGGATATTCTTGTGATTTGGGTTGTGCTAGAATTGCTAGAATGACCCAAATAGCTTCAAATGCAGTCTGAAGTCTTAGTCATGTTTCTCAATAGGATTTACACTCCTAAGATCCTTATACCATGACTGGGAACTTTAAAAGTATCACCCTCACCTGACTGGAAAGAAATAGTAGCCTGAGCCATACAGCTAATAAACCTGCTGTTGGCTTTGGGATAGATGCTCCTGACACTATGGGAGAGTTACTGTGGTTTCCTCTTGTCCTCCTCTGGAGGTTGCATCAGCACCACTGCTGATGGAAGGAGCCAAAAGAAGTGGGAATAGCATAAACCAGTCCATGCATCTCCAGGAAGATCTAGAGCTTGGTGCAGGACTGTGGGACATGGCCAGTGCCTCTGCCTGCCCTCATTCATTTCTGGCTGCAAGGCTTTAGTAGCATTGAACTATGATTTTACAATGAGTAACCAATGAGATACCTACAATGTGAAGGTATCATGGTTCCTTTCACTGCGCGTTCAAAGCAGACACAAAATTGCATGCATATGTGATCCTGTGAAGGTGTGTCAGCAGAGATATCCTGTTATATCTTGGCCAATCAAGGTTTTTATCTCCTCTAAGAATCCATTTAAAGGCTTAATATGTTTATCTTTGGTTCTGCCTAGAAAAACGGAAAGAGATCTTAAGGTTGCTCAAGATGCACAACTGCAATGGGTTTAGCTGCTCTTTTTTTCTCACTGATTTAAATAATTCTTTAATGAAAATAGTCTACATGTCTCTTCACTTAGTGGGAAAATACTTGTTTCTCACAGAAAATGTACAGAAATCTAAGTGTAACTCTGTATTAAATGGCAAATCATACAAGTGGCTCAGATGAGCCTGGATTAGTCAGAAGTGCAACCATGAAGTTTATGGAAGCATATTATTGTTTTCTTTACTTTCAAACCCAGAAAATACAGATTAATACTACTGTCTTTTATGACAGCCACAATAAGAATCATGCTTTCACTTATGGCATGAAGCATTTCAAAGCAGGCAGCCTGTTGCAGTCATTTTCAATTCCTGTCTAATACCACTGGTACAGCAGTAAACAAGGCACGATGCAGATTTACCACTAATACCTTTAATGCGTCTAAAATAGTATGCCTATTGTTCTCTCTGAACCGAAGCTCAGGGCCACTAATACCAGCTAAACAATTCCTGGCCGCTTTAAAAAACCTGAGTGTGCCTGAGCAGCAGTTGCAGCAGTTGCCAGTTGCAGGCAGAGCTTTTGGGAGCCCTGCTGCTGCTGTCACAGCAAACAGTATTGCATAGCTGTAGAACATCCTGAGTTGGAGTTAGATTCAGTTTGCAGAGTGTTGTATGTTTCTCCTTTTCATTGGCTACAACTTTGGTTTTACTTTGGTGTCACGTGCTTGGTTAGTTTTGTAGCCCATCCAGCTTAGACTTTGGATCTGAACCTAACTTTGTTGGCTTTCTCTTTGAATAGTATGCCAGCTTGCATTTAATGGAATTGAATTGAAGAGTTTTTCAAAATGTCTATTTCTCTGAAGGGTTTTTGTTCTGATTTAAGGAATGCAACACCACGTTTGTAGTAATTTTAGGTCTTGCATCTGTTTCATGAGATACTCCCTGATCTTCAAAGATGAGGTTCCCCCCTAAACTTTGTTGTTTAGTTCCTCTTTTTATGGCCATCAGTATTATAGCTGGGCTAATCTTTATTAGTCCCAGTCTTGGTACCTGTAAGATCCCTGTGAAGTGAACTCTAGAATGTCTGGTTATTCTGCTCTGAGGTTCAGGGGTTTTTTCCCTTATAGTGAAATCTCTATAGCAGAGATTCTTAAACAGAGTTCTGATTTCAGGTAGATTTGTGCCAGACGTAGAGGCCATAGAGACAGGGACCCTGCTGAGTGTACATTCCCTTGGTAAGTCAGAATGTTTTCTTGTTGAAAATGTACCTTGTTGCCTCAGAAGCATTGGGCCTGTTGTTATGTAGCTGTAACATCACTGTTGTATGGGGCCATGTCTTGAATGTACCAGATCTAGCTGAATAATGAGTAGATACTGCAATTTGGCCTAAAACGTAGGGAATGACTGTAACATGCAGCTGTTCGTACCTGATCTAGGCAGTGTGGTGTACTAATGTCATCTTTCAGCTGTCAGGCAAAGAGATACGATGTAGGTATCCTAACAGTGTGTTGACCTTTGACACCCTGTGTGTGTGTGGAATCTCAGGTTTTAGTCTAACAGATACCAAGGTCATCCTGTACAGTGGGATTTCTGTGCCCTGATGCTGCAGCTTTCTAAATAGCAACAAAAAGCATAAAGAGCAGTGTAACAGAATGTTTCAGTGTCGGATGGGAACTGCTTTCTTGCAAAACTGGCTGAAGAAGACTGTCAATGTTTAGCTGATGAGCTTCTTGGAGCATAAATTAAACTAAGCCAGTGTTGAGCTGAGCTCAAATGCAGTTCTACAGTGTCAGCATAGATCTTACAGTAACATCTATAGCAACTCATACTACCTGAGTAGCAACTCTGCAGTTAATACCGAAATACACCCCTCTTCATTAAAAATTTAAAGAGGGCTGCTGATGTCTCATTCAATATGCAAAACAACAAATTTGTATGATTGCTCATAGGCTTGTAAAAACCCCCTGGGTTTTAAGTACATACAGAACGGGTATTGTAGTCAATGGTGTGAGTGTTTGTTCTTGCAAAAATAGCTAAAAAAATTTACATGAGTTTTTAAATAGCTTTAAAAGCACAGCTATTTCAGGAGCATGAATTCACATATACAATTCATATATAAGTCCCTGTAAGGGTCTTGCTTTCATGGGAGCTGAAGAAGCTGTAGACAAATACTTTTCAACTGAGGTAACTACAAACTCTTACTTGTGTCCACAGAAAGTAAAATGCTTTGGCTGAAGTGCGTTTTGCACAGAGACAGGGAGTACAAAGGCCAGAGTGGAATGGATTTGGTATTAAGAAGGAATGGAAATTCATATACTTTATTCCTTCAATGGTTTCCATAAAAAAACATTGTTACTTGATACTGAATTAAGCTGCAGAGTGTATGGCAAATCATTGTGAGTGGGAATTTCTTATTCCAGATAGTTATCTTGTATCTTCTTCAACCAAAAATGCTGCACAGTCCATGGCAATGTGCAGTCTTTATGGAGAAAAAAATGCTGCAGTATGGAAGTGAACATACTGGATGAGAGTAGAGGAGCTAAGGATTTCTGTATCAAAAGCAAAAGAATTGGTGAGATTAAACTAAGAGCTAGTTCACAAATCAGAGGGTTAAAGAATTAGTCTGAAAATGCTAGTAACTGAAGAATAGAATGAGGTTTGGATCGTTCATAACTATTGTGTCAGTGAAGATATGCTAGTAAGGAAACAAAGCATCAAATGAACTCTCACTGTCTTTAAGGAGAAATGCATTTTGGCAGAAGGGGCTTGAGATATAAAAGGAAAGGTAGAACTGCTTAGTATGCAGAGTATATGAATAATTAAAAGACAGTCTCTGATGCGTTAATGAGTCTTTGACAGTAATGGAGGCTGGAATTAATGGCAGCCAGGTAATGCCTGATTAACCTGCCTGTATGTATGTAAATGAAAAGGGGTGATGCACACATACACATACTCTTCCCCATCTGAAATACTGCCTCAGGAGTGAAGTTGTCTTTGTCTTCAACACAGGAGTGCTAGTATCAGTCTAGGAGAGTGGAAGGGAATTTGGCATCCAAATCATTAACTCGTGATTAATACTGAGCATATAGTAATGCCTGTCACTTCTAAGGCAGGACAGACTGATCCAGGACTTAGATTACAGAGAGTGTCCACTAAAATACAAGTGTAACAACAGGTACAGTTATAATGCACCCATTGGCAGGCATTAACAAATTATCTGTTTGCTCAGATCTTTACTTGATGGGAGGCACTGAGTGAGATTACATTTGATGGAGTTACTTAGACTTCTTGGCCACTAGGATTGCTTACAAATTGCATCTCAGTCTGTGACAAGATAAAAGGTTTGTAGGCTCTATTACATTCCAATATATCTAATGTTTCAGAAGAGAAAACATGGCCCTTTCAGAGACTACATGTGAAAAGTGACATACAGCAGTGAAGAGTGCTTAGCTTTGCAGGTAAAGATGTGGGAAAAGTCCTGAAGGTCTTAGTCAGCTTTTGTGTAATCAAAGCTCATGTTCTGTTGATATGAAGATTTCCTGCAAAGTGGCTATTGGTACCGAGTCAATGGTTTTCCAAATCACCGGAATTGTGACATTGTTGGCTGTGCCCCAAAGAATTCAAGCTGCTGGGGAGTCACAATTTTGTCTTGCCTTCAGAGATGGAATCCTGCGCGGCTAGAATAGGGCTTGCTGCTGAGAAACTTCCAATAACGTTATTGAGGTCATACATATGAGTATATAATTACTTTGATAAGCAGAGTTTCAATTAACATGATTGCAATCTGGTAGCACTTGAACAGTGTTCCTTAAGAAAAGGATTTCACCCTGTACACAACATACAAATGAAGAATGAAAATCTGTATGATTAAATCACACCGCAAAGTTAAAAATTACTAGGACCTATACATAGCCTTAGGTTCAGCTTTTGACCCCACAAAAATTATTGCCTGAATAAAAGTCTCAGGAGACAAGACAAGAATTTGCATCAGATTAATTGTCAATGACAATGTTTTTGTGGGTTTATGCAAAATGCAAGAAGATTTAAATAATGAACAGCTTCTTGCAACACTCTAGCACTCCTTGAATAGGACAGCCTTGTTCCAGGCACCTCAGCTAACAGGAGCTGGAGCTTACTGGAAGCATTTTAAACCAACTGAAATGCTTCACCGATGAAACAGAATCTTCCAGATCACACACATAAAAATAAAGGTGAAATACTTGTGCTCTTTAGAGGACAGGTCTTGCCAAGATTGAAGGTGGAAATTCAGGCTACACTTGCTCCAGAAATGAATGACTCCTCCTACTTCTTCCAGTTATAACACTTTACTGCCTCAAACCCCCTCTGCTGAGCCAATTTTCTACAATGACACTAAATAGGTGGGGGCTAAAGAGCAATCTGCTAGTCTTGGCTATCTCCCATGGTAGCCTTGCTGCAGACATTCACTCAGTACGTGCATGTGGCAAGTTGAAGACAACATTTAAATTTGAGTGAAGTGGTGCCTGATCATATATATGACCTTTCTGAGAAAACCTAGACAAGTGCTTTTCCTCTTCAGTGCGGTCTCACAGCATCTTTGTTTCACCGGTACTAAAAAATTCTCCTTTTAAAACCAGTACTATGCTCATGGAGGCCTTAGAGAAACCTTGTTCGCAGAGCCTGGCTCTTCTGGCTGAGATTTAACATTTTCAATAGACAACTTTCTTATCAAGCTTACATTATGAGCTTTCCAGTTTTAAGTGCAACTTCAGCAAATCTGTAGCAGGTGAGTGTTGAGCCCTGGATGTTCCCCGTGCTTATTAAAGAGGTCTAGCATAATGAAGCAAATGACTAGTTGTATGAAGCATCTGAAGTTTTCAGTGAAAAGCACTGGAATGGGCTTGAAATTACCAGCAAGCTGAAATAATCATGACCAAATAGATAAGACGGGTGTCTTTCATACTGTTCTTTCATCAGGCACAAAGGTATTCTAGTGTACTTATGGTTAATACAGGGTTTCAGCTGCTATCAGCTGCCATATCACTATTAATGATAACATTTTTTTGTCACACCCAGTTTGTCTGCAGTGCATGTTGGTAGGTGACCGCAGTCACTGTAAGTGTGCCTGAAGGTAATGTGGAAGTTCACTCAGATCCCTGCACAGCCATGGAAACCCTCCTGAGCCACATTAATATATTCTTGTTCATTCTGGATTTTGGTTAAATAAGTACCATAATACCCTGGCAGTTGAATCTTAACATAACATCCTATGGTAAAATGATTTAATCTAGCTTCAGGCGACTGTTTTGAAACAGATGGTGTTAAATATTTGTCAACAATTCCAGTGAAGACAATTATTTCTTCAGAGGGAACATGTATTCCAAAGTTGCAGGTCATGCAGTAACACCTCAGTCAGCTTGCTTGCTGACAGTGATGTAACATGGGACAACATGTGGATTGATGTCACAGCAAAATCTCTTTCAGTGTCTGGGTAAACAAACGAACCGTGCGCTTGCATGGAGCCACTGCTGCTATGCCTGGGCTCTCACCCTGCTGCCAACCCCTGGTTTGGCCCAGGTCTGCAACTGTTGGGGAAGAGAGTGGTTCATTTTGAAATTAACATTTCTCAGGTCAGCTGTAGGGTGTTATTTTGGGTTTTTTCTGGTCTAGTCTAGTCTAGTCTGTTTTCTTATGGAACAGCTAGCTGATTTATTTGATGAGACATGTAAGTAGTACCTTATTCCAATTTCAACCAGCTTCAGATGAATAAAACTATTTGATTACTTTTTATTAATTTATAAAAAGAAATAATTTTCTAATCCAGTATAAAACATTTATTCATCTTCCAGGTAATGTCATGTGACTCCTGAAGGAAAATGGAAATAATTGTAAAATTCCTGTTAAAAATTCGTAGTAAAGCTAGCTGTTCTGCACTGCTAGAAAACTATGTATGTAACAGTATGTGTATATATGTAATACACATCACATACATCCTGCATTGCTGTAATCTACCATTTCAACAACAATAGAAAAACAGTCAAAGGACATGTGTCTGTAAGTGGGAAAGCCAAAGATGTGGTGTTACAGTACGAGAGCAGTGGACTGTTACTGTGGAAGTGTACAGTTATGCTCATAGCGTACGCCACAGGTTTGGGGTTATTTGTGTTTGCATTTACTCCCAGTATTACGTAGCTGATATTGCCATGTTAGAAGAATCAAACAGAATCCTAAACAGTTTTGTTCCTCTCCCTCTTCTTTTCCTCCTTTTGCTTCTCTCCACCCACCCCCGTCCCCCCAATAGAACAGAATATAGACAAACCAGCCCCACACAGAAATAAGATGATCTGCTTCCTCAGCTTGTTTTTATCTTGCTGGCGAAAGCTCAGCTCTGCCCATTGCATTCTGCCTGCTCTGCAGGTTCAGCTCGTCTCTGTGCTGTGGCTCTGTTTTGTTCAGCTTTATCCTGCTGATGAGGTGGTGTGTCTCAGTGCTGGGGGAGATCACTCTTGTGTATCTTTTATTCTCTTGGGTGTGATGTTTAAACTGCTGGAAAAGTGTGCTCTACGCAGACAGACAAAGGAAAAGAAGCCAAAGTCAGCTTGAATAATGTACTCACAGAAGTCTTATCATGTGTGAAGAAATTATTTAAGACTCTTGCTGAGATCCTTGGCTTTCTACCATCACACCTGGCCTCTTTGTTAGATGCGTCTTCCAGCAGGCGGGTAAGAGCATGGGCCTTCACACCGTATTTTTGGAGTGCTGTTTCATGCTTGCTATTTCTGGTTTGATATTTTGAGTTTGATATATTCCGGCACTGTTAGCTAATACCACAGGTCTTTGCCAGAAAGCCTAAAAGAACTGGGATAACTCTTAGTTGCTGTATCTTAAGCTTTTTCTAATGAATTTCTTTCTTCCTGAACCCCTGTGGTGTTATTTCTCAGTAGCACTTCTGAAATAAGGCAGCCTTTGCCTTAATTACTTTTTTTGCTTATCCAAATCATGATGAAGGCGTTTACAAAATGCAGTTCTTATGTGATCTTGGTGAACCATTCATAACCCTCCCAAAGCCAAATTTCCATGACAACTAATCAGTAAAAATTAACTTTTCTTATAGAGCCTTAAGAGTCCGGTACATCTTGGTTTGTGATGTAGATAATCTCTGGATCTGGTTTTGGAGACTGGGTTCTGTCAAAGAGATGCCACAGGCAATCTGTTCTGATTTATAGCCAGACCTGGAAGATCATTAGGGGTGAAATCTTTATGACGCCTTTTATTTTCCCAGTTCTTACATTTGTCCACTTGCTCGTTTGTTTACCTGTCCTTAGTGGATGATAGTTTCTCAGCCACTTTGGTTTGAAGGATGTAGGAGGAAACCACACTCCTTAACTTTTGCTAACTTTAAAATCAGCTGAAAACCAGCCTAGGTTTACAAACACCTAAATTGTGATAAAACACAGATTCTTCCCCTCTTTTGTGCTCTGTGCCCCCTTGAAGTCCTACATCCAGCTGTGGATGCAACAATACAAGGGGGCTGTGGAGCTGTTGGAGCGAGTGCAGAGGAGGCCATGGAGATGCTGTGAGGGCTGGATCAGCTCTCCTCTGGAGCCAGGCTGAAAAAGCTGGGCTGGGTCAGCCTGGAGAAGAGAACGGTCCTAAAGGGGAGACCTGAGAGCAGCTCCAGTGCCTAAAGGGGCTACAAGAAACCTGGAGAGGGGCTTCGGACAAGGGCCTGTAGAGACAGGACAAGGGGGAATGGCTTTAACCTGACAGAGGGGAGATAAGGTCAGACATTAGGCAGAAGCTCTTCCCTGTGAGGGTGCTGAGGCGCTGGCCCAGGGTGCCCAGAGAAGCTGTGGCTGCCCCATCC
>JBCJKH010013640.1:0-21627 GCA_039877255.1 Loriculus beryllinus | reverse complement strand
AGGGTGCCCAGAGAAGCTGTGGCTGCCCCATCCCTGGCAGTGTTCAAGGCCAGGTTGGACACAGAGGCTTGGAACAACCTGCTCTAGTGGAAGGTGTCCGTGCCCGTGGCAGGGGTTGGAACTGGATGAGCTTTGAAATCCCTTCTGTCCCAAACCAGTCTGGGATTCTGTGATTCTATGATTTAAGTGAAATGCATAATGTTGTATTGCCAAAGATATAAGAGGTATTGTAACCCAAAATAATATAATTCCTATCTTTTCTTAACATAATTTTTATATAACATACGTCTTGAATTATTAAGAGGTATTACTAGTGTCTCCAAATTAAGCTGTATTTTCATGCAGAATTACTTTCTGTACTAATAAACAAGTATTTGATTTCATACTTAACCTTTTCTCAGCTGTAAAGTTGTGAACAATGTCTCTATGCATAGGAAAAGGGAAGATACACATCAAAGCTCCCTTAGAGACTTCTATAACTTGGGCAATATCTTCTCTATGTTTCAAACACACTTGTGTGATATTTGCCTGTGTGGGAACGTATTTGATTTTGTGCAAGGGCAAACCAGGGACAATCTGGCGATTTACACTTGATTTTATTTGGATATCTGACCAACCTGAAACTCACTTTTTTTGCTGAAACAAAAGGTTTCAGAAGAGAAAGGGTTTAGATTGAATCAAATATAAAAAATGGCTTTCTATAACCTGAGCATGTAAGCTTTACATCCATGCATTTCTTGTCTTTCTGTGTCAGAACCCAGAACAAGTAATGGTAGTCTCTCTTGAGTATTGGTTTTGATCCTCCTTTATCATCTATGCCTTGCCTTTTTCGGTCAGTGAAGTACTACCTGGCAGTTCGCAAGGTTGCATCAGTCCCGTATTAAGCTATGGGAAAATTTTCACAGTAATCAGTGGGAGTAATAATAACTGGGAGTAATAATAGAGCTTCATAAGAGTGTTAGCACTGTAGTGACTACCCAGGAATTACACTTCAGCAAAATGCTTTGTTTTGTCTCGACTTTTGTACCTTCCTATTGTGCAAGGCATGTAGTTACAGACTTGTGGTCTCGGGTGTGTCTTTCAGCTGACCAAGCAGATGCTTTCTGATATGCTCTCACTAGATTGGACTCCATTTTGTCTATCATAAAGCCTTTGACAAAAAGCTAGTTTTAATAAGATCTGAAAAAAATATGTCCTGAATAGCTTTATTTCATTCTTTCTTTAGTCCAGCAGGTTCTCTCACTGGGCGTACATGCAACAAGCAAGGCTTGACTCACAGACCCATTTTCTACAGGGTGTTTCTGTAGCCATCCAGTGCTGCATCCCATTTGCATGAACTGCACCAAATGTTTTGGTGCCTTGGGAGTGAGAGCCGTGCTCTTCAAAGCTGAGACACATGCCAAGGCCACCTACGTTTAGGAGGAAATGTGCATTTGCAAACTGGAAAATTAACTGATGCAACATATAGCATCATGGCACAGGGCACTGGGCCCGGTAGTGATAATGTGGAAGCTGGCCTAAAAGGCAATAAGGAGTTGGGCTGTCAGAAGTCTGGAGAGAGCCATGTCATTAGTCTGTAGCGTGAAGCTTTAACTCTTGCCAAATTCTCAGCATCTATTCTTTAATACATCAAATTTAGTCACTTTTGTTGCTTCAGTATTTCACGTCAACCAGAGAGAACCTGATGAATAGCCTGACTTGCCTTTCTGCAGATGTGCACAGTTGGATTGTGTGCCCTAGAGGGCCAGGAGTAGAGAAGCTCCCCTCCAGGAACTGTTCTAGCCCTGGGTTTTATTCAGTATGCCAGACATGGAGAGGGGGCTCATTCTAGTTGGGTGACATCTTGGTGTCTCTGAGCCAGCAGGCAGAATGCCGTGCAGATCCTAGTGAGAGAGCAGGGCTAAATGACACCCAACCCTGTACCAACCCCAGGGCAAGGAAACAACAAAGGCAACTTCCCAACTGCAACTTGGATGAGCTGTGGTCCAGCCTTGTCTCATTCCTTCTTGTGTTCTTGCTGCCTGAGCAGTAGCTCGGAAATCCCTAAGTAGCATGCTGAATATTTACATGTCTTTCCAGAAGTAGATGGCAGTGTACAACACAATCATCCTAGAGATAATTTAATCCCTCATTCATCTTAAACCACACTAATGGAACTCCACTGCCTGTAGTAGTACGTGGGTTTGTGTCAATGTCTATGTGAATGAATTGGATTTGTTCTGGTTTTCTGGCACTGGATCTGGGTTGGTGCTTTGTAAGGTGTCACTTGAAAATATAAGAATTGAGCTTTTTCTTCACAGCATGTGTGACTGTTCCTCGCGTTCGTATTTTCTGTTTCTGTCTTGACACATCTCTGCCATTTCAGGAGCAAACTTTCCACATGTTCTTAACTCCAAGAGGTCCGTGTTTCAAAGGAAATGACACCACTGCTTCGTGCAAAGAGCCCTATGAGCTGGGATCTCTGTGCAGATGCAGACATGAATGTAAATGCAGGTGATTTCCCAAGTCAGAAACACATGCAGGAGGCGTTTCTGTTGGCAAGATTATTTCCACTATTGGACTGCGGAGATCATCCCCAGTATTTTGTACTGAAAATTTTACAGGGCTAGAAGTTCTGTGTCAGATGATTTTGGAAAAGAGACTTTTACTCATTTTGTAATTGTGAGAATACTTATTCTGGCTTTTCTTATGATGGGAGATAGGTAACTCGCCACCTTTTAAGAATTTTTAGCCTTTTGGAATGTGTTCTGCTTCTTTTAGCAGGGGTCTTTTATTAGTCAGATCTGTTTCTCAAACTCAAAGACAGATTGGAGCATGAGGGACTAATGCTAGGTTGAAATAAAAGTGTTTGTAGGCACAAGTTACTTTCTGGAGTGATGAGTATTCTGGCTTGAAATTTGGCCTTAAGAGTGTTAAAAAACAATTTCACCTGCTGACATATTTAGGCAGCGTACATATGATTTTCAAAAGAGACTATTTTCAGCACTGTGGGGTTAATACACTTCATTTCTATGCTGAGTTCATTCTCAGCTTGAATTTGTGAACAGTCTAAGAATTATTTAAACTTCAAGAGCTATGGCATTAACCATGACACAATAGAGAACATAACAAATGCTGAACATTCAGTATCAGCATGCATTATTGTTAAGTGTGCGTCTGGCACCTCAGGTACTGTCTCACCCTTCAGCACAATAACTTGCTTGAAAACAAGTCCTCAGGTAACCTGAGTCCTCAGATGACACCTTCCTCCCCTGAGGACAAGGAGGACTTGCAAGGCAGAGGCCTCTGGCAGTAGGCGGAGGTGTTCCTGGGCACAGGGAGCAACTAAGGCTTGGGAGCAAAGAATATGGGGTTCTGGATCAGGGGCTACTGGGGTTAAAGTTCTTTGGAGTAAATCTACTTATTATCCACGCTTTCACAGCACTGCTAAATCTAAGTGATGTTTTTATCTGTGTATTTATCCTCTTTGTAATGGCCATAAGTTTGCAGGTTTTCACAGGTGATTATCTTGTGAGAGTTCAACATAGACAACAAAACTTCTGTCTCACTGTTTTTTTTCTGATAGAAACCTTCACTTGTGGAAGTAGAATAACCTTTGCTCTCTGAGAACAGTAGTCATCCTATTCCAGTCATTCTCATAAATGAGGCTTTCAAGAAAGAAGAAATAAGACTTTTACTTCTGAATCAATAGGGACCTTTTTTGCCCCAAAAGTAAGAGGAGCAGAACACAAGGCTGTATTCTTCTAAGTGGGATACTATTGAACCCCACTGAAGCAAGAATTCAGCCTTGGAAATAAGTGAACCTTTTCAGATCTTGCTCTTAGTCACTCTCAGGCTTTGACACAGAGATATAACATTATTTTTAAATTATTCCTCAAAGTTTATGGCTTGCTGTAAAGCTTGCACATTGTACAACATGTACATTGTAAATTTAAGCTGGTGCCAGGGGAGAGTTTTTTACCATGCTCTTGGAGAACAAGTCTCCAGGCCCTGGAAAAGAACAGCTCAAAACTGTAAGATTGTGAAGAATTTGGAAATTACATTTAACTGCTTAAAAATAGACAGACCTATGTGTTTCCTTGGGCTGGGTTATGTGTCTGTGTTGTACTGCTTTGTTATCAGCTTTATTCATGTCTTTCCCTGAAGCAGAAGTTGCTCTGATGCAGAAACTAAGTGGCGATGTTGGTACTTTGCCCCTTTGGGATTTTCGTCTTATGCTTGCAAACATGAACTGAATGAGTTCACAGTCTCTGAACAGCTCTGTCTCCTTGGCAACTCCAAAAGGAGAAAACATGTTGGGAGTGACTTCACAAGCAGAGAGCTACTCTACCTCTGCGTGTACTCCTGCCAGTGAAAAATTCAGAATGAGTCTGCCCTGTCAGTTCTTACTGAACCATGGCACAGGCCCTGATACTTCAGTCAGCTTTTTTCAGGCACAGGTAGAAACCTGTGTGCCAGTTTTGTCTGTTGGTAATTACTGAAATGACTCTAAATAGTGTAAATGTGAAATCACTTCTCACGTTTTGAGCAGCAGGGGACGTTGAATCTGCTTGTTGTCGCTGGAGAATAGGAAGAAGGCTCTGATTACAGGTGCTTCATAAACCGGATGTTTCAATAGCAGAACATGCTTTTCAGGTGCCTGGTTTTTCGATCTTTCTTCTCTTCACACTGCGTAGCCAAACACAGATTTATATCAAAGACATCTTTTTGATGCTGCTTGTTATTGAGCATATCCCTGCAGGAGATGCCAGTAAAGGGTTTCATCTATGTGAAGTCCCCGTGGCTTGGAACACAGCAGGGCTGCTAAAATGATTCTGCTTGAAATGCAGTTAGTCGTGTTTGGTTTGTGTTTAGATCACTGCCCAAAGTGAGAAGCTCCCATATGCTGTCAGGGCTTTTTACTCTCTTGGAAAAATATGTTGGGTTCCTCTTCTTACTTTTTGAGCCTGAGTTAACTTTTTCCAATAGCAGTGTATTTCATTGGTGGCTTCTAATCCAAATAACGTAGAGACAGGTCCTTATAGGAAACAGTACACATATACTGGGGTTTGAGATGCCAATTTGTATGTCTTGATTATGATTTTCAGTGTTGTACAGATAACCTACTGATCAGTTTTCCTGTCTGTCAGCTGGATGCATGTGACCTGTTTCCATCAAAGAATCTGCAAAGCCATGTTACCATAAAGTGGAGTCTGAACTAGTATGTCCTGACTTATAATATTACTATTGGCATCCACCCATATGGATATGAACTGACTTTCCTACAAGGTTTGGTACCAGAAATGTGAGCTAACTAACAGGAAGCCCTGATAAGACTTGTGTCTGAAATCCCTGCACTTTGAAGTTGTAGACAATAGTGGAATAACGCAATGTTTGGATTGCTATTTTTGGATTACTCCTTGAACCATTTGGATTTTACAGTCAAAAACAAGACAGTAGCAGGCTGCTGCCAGAGGGAAACCTTCAATGGGAGGTGGCATGGTTCATGTTATCCTTTTGCAGTCATCTCCCTTGCACTATTCACGTTGTCAGGGATATTGTGGAGGACTTCTAGCGCAGGTTATGGGAGCTACACAGCAAGGTGTTCTCAGGGTGGTCCCTGCAGTTACAGACAGCTCCATATCTCTATTTGGGTGGTTTGTGATGTGCAGGGGGTGAGGGTGGAAGAGTAGGCCCATGACTGAGTGTAATGGGGTTTTAGCTGGTGGTGAATGGATTGATCACAATAGAATTTAGCATTTTCAGTTTTGGCATAGTAGTAAATATTGGATGGGGAGTTATTCTTGATGTTGCCCTGAAGAGCTGCTCCCATGACCCTCTGGGGCATATTGGAGTCATCTGCAGACTGCAGCAATTGTAAAGTAGTGGTCCTTGCTTGGAGAAGGAGCAGACTGCCACTGGAACAGTATCACAGATGTATGCAGGAAACAGAAGTGTTTATAGGGTTGTGGAAGTGTCTGACCTTTTGAGGAAGGACAGGCTGGAGTCCAAACATAATCTTATGGGGTGTTTTTGTTTAGCCTGTTCTTTTAAAAACACAATAGAGAACCCCCTTTCTATTTTGAAAAATATGGTAAGAGCAGATCTAGCTGGATGGGTGCGATCAGAACAAGCTGGCAGGGCTGCACTTTTAGGTCTCTTTCCTGCATAGTAAAGCCACCATCTGATAAACATCATGGACATGCCCATTTCTGTCAGTCAACACAATAGGCTGAAATCCTGCCTGAAATCCTGATGAAACAGTATCCCACATGGCAGCTGTCCAGACATGGTAAGTAAAATAGCTAATTATCACCATGATTGTGTTCGAGCAGCTGATCTGAAACAGCAATAGGCTAAAACTTCGGGCTTGGTCTTGGAGCTTAGAGAAGCTGTGAAAAAGGAGGAAAGAGAATAGTTTGGAGGTGGTCCAGGGAGCAGGGAGAGACAGAAGTATCAACTTTAGCTGCTCTGGGTTGAATCGAGGAAGAGGCAGTGTTACAGTGCCTTCCTTGTGAAAGCAATCGCTTTGGAAGTGCTGGTGAGCCCGTTTCTGAGAAAAGGGCTTGTGAGATATGTTTGAACCTCTGATTACCTGTGCAAGAAGCATGATGACTGACACAAACGTTGGAGCTGCAAAAGTGGTACTGAACTGGCTTTGGTTGCAGAGCTGTTCCTTCGGTTGTGATGGAGCCTTGCATCCCCAGCCACGGTGTATGGTTTGCCTTGGAGCTCCTAACTCCATTCTGGATGCCCAAGGAGCTGGTTCTGTTGGTTTATGACTTACTCCTGCCACCCACAGCCACACATAGCTGGTACAATGAACATAGGGCAAAAAACAATCAAGGCTACATTTGCCCATGAAGACAGTTTAGTTTGGGAGTTTTCTCTAATGTTAGGGTAAGATACTCCTTCTGCTGATAAATGTCTGGAAACTAAGGACTCTGTGGACTAGTCTTGCTTGGGAGACCCCCAAAAGAACTGAATCTATCAGAGAAATTGAGGAAGTATTTTCTGGAGTACTGTTGCATAATCTTGCATGTTTTTACATGCTATATTTTGATTTATGCTGTGCTTTTAGAGGGTTATTATCCCGTGTTGTATTTCAGCTTCATGCCCAATGCACTTCACCTGGAGCTGAATATCTGAGCAAGTGAAATTCTTGCCAAACCACTTGTGACTTACACATATCCAGTCCAAAGCGGTTTCACTCCTGCCAAACCCCATCCTGTACCTTCTATTATGTCAGAAAACCTGATCTTTTTACTTTTGCTGTAAGCCAAGGTTCACAGGGAGACTTATTATCTTTCATTAAAACAGCTGGTGTATCTTGGGAGAAAACAAGATACCCAACCCCTCTGTCAGCTCTGACTGAGGAAGTCTGGCTGCCTGCCTTCCTTTGGCATCTGTTCCCCAGCATGCAATAAAATGCACTGGGATTTGAGAGGAGTATGACTGAGGATATGCCTCTGCCCTGAAAGAAAAGCTGTGCAGCAGCCGTTCTGGGCAAGTTGGCTTCTGAAGCTGTACATGCTCATCGCCTCTGCTAGGAGGCACCTCTAATGTGGTGTAGCTTGGAGGGCTGAGTAGCATTTCCATGTTACAGTGCAGGTACAGTAGCCTGCTCCTGGCTTTCTAATCTGATGTTACGTCATATGGGTCAGACATTCCCTGTGAAGAGCCCTGTTAGGGACCTTTTTGACTCTTCTAGGATTGGAGGGTATTGCAGCCTGGTTTCATAAGGTTTGTAGGTTTGTCAGCAGATATGTGAAGCAGGAGGTTAATGAATTCCTTCTTCCTGCAGTTCCTGGAGTTTTCTCCAGATCACTGTGAGGCACTGGCACAGGGTGCCTGGAGAAGCTGTGGCTGCCCCATCCCTGGCAGTGTTCAAGGCCAGGTTGAACACAGGGGCTTGGAGCAACCTGCTCCAGTGGAAGGTGTCCCTGCCCAAGGCAGGGGGCTGGAACTGGATGAGCTTGAAAGGTCCCTTCCAATCCAAGCCATCCTGTGATTTCTGTGAGTCCTCAATCTAGTCTCCTTGGCCACCTGAACTAAGAGTATTTTGCCATCTGGGACAGTTATTCCCATTCCTCGTTGTACTGATCTCATCCCACACAGACAGTGTGAGCCTTTCTATACTTATAGGAGGATCTTACCTGCCCAGGTAGTGGAGGAACTATGCTTCTGTCTTTGTCCTCTGGAATCTAGTGTGGGCATCTCAAAACCAACTTGCTATAGCCAGGACTTTCACATCAGTTTGTTCTATGACTGTGCAGTGATATGTGTTTATGCTGCTGGTTGGTACTATTCTAACACTGACAAAACCTAAGTCTAAATAGATGGAGCAAAGGTATGATGGAATAAGTTCAAGCACCTAGCTTCCCTGCAGGCCAGGAACCCTAAAGTCTTTGTAAAAGCCTTCCAAGGCTTCCAGTTGTGATGAGAAGTTCACACTCCTCTTCAGTGTGAAGAAATCTGGGAGAATACTAGTCTGGAAAGGAAGCTGTTATTCCTAGGAAAGACAGCTGATCATGGACTGAAGAGCAATTTGATTGTCTGCAGAAGGGGAGCAAAATAAGCCTGAGCTAGCCTAGTATGAGACAGGCCAGGGATAAAGAAAACTGGAGTATTTGGGGATGGACAAGCAAGGCTATGTCCAGAGAGTCTAGAGCATCCATAAGGCTAAAAGGAGATTTTGGGGAGGGTAGGATAAAGAAAGAGCTGGATGCTTGAGGCACCCATTTTCATCTGTGTATCTTCTCATACCTTGGGGATCTGCTCTGTCTCTTGGTGGAGGGTATATTTTAGAGAACTTGTTCTTTCCCCTGGAAGGGAAAAATAGCAGGTTGAATTCCACTTAATAGCCTAAATAAACAGGTTTTCCACTCTGAAGGTTTCACCTGGAGCAGACAGGGCTGGCTCTTGAGCTTTTACACGTGTAGGCATGCTTTGTCAGGCAGAAGAGCCATCCAATGGTGCAGCTTCTGTGGAGACCCGAGCCTGGGCACATCTAGGCTCTTAGGTAGGCAGGGACACTGACTGGCTGCACCCAAGAGACCTGTCTGATCTAACTGAACTCTTGTTCAGCTGCTCAAGTCTTTTGCATGTTTGATTACAATTTTAATCTCCAGTGTGATGGATGAGGCTCCAGAACAAGAGCCATTCTCTCTCTGACAGACTGCAAAGAGTCAGTGTGATCAGCTGTACAGTTAGTGGAAAATGAGAAGCCAGGAACATCAAACCCTTGATAAGCTCAGTAATTTAGTAACAGAAATAGAACTGGACTCCTCAGTATTGTTCTCCATGCTCCAGACGATGCTTACTCTGCCTTCATCAGTTTGGCAAACTTCCTGGACAGACAATGCTAGTGAAGGGGGACTATCAGATTTACTGGAGGTGCTCTTAAATAACAGGAGGCTGTCAGGTGTAAAGGTCAGGCTTGGGCTGAGATATGCATGAGAGGTACAAATCCTTTTCATATTCAGTGTTGGCTTCCATTTCCTATTCTGTTGTAGAGCTCAAGTAAGGATGAGAAGGTCTCTCAGGAGCGAAATGTTAGGCCTGAAAGGTTCTCCAGACATTTAGATTCCAATCCTATAAATTCCAAATGTATATCCAGATGCTGTGAATTGCTTATCCAGGCTGTCTGAACCTCTTATGTCTATATTGTTGGGCTGGAGTCCTTACAAAATTGTTGAACCGTAGGAGTGAGGTTTCTGGTATGGTTTTGGATAGCTGTACCAAAGAGGGAGCCATGGATCTCAGAAGCTGTGCTCAGTACATAACTTTGGTTTCTGTCAGATTGTCTGGACAAAGAATTAAGGAGTTTTGAAAATGTTATGAATGTCGATGCTTTAAAATTGAGGGTTTGGGGGGGATTTCTTTTTCTCTGTACTAAACAGTTCTAGAATAAGTAAGTGTAATCTTACTGTGTGAGAATAATCCGATTGTCAACTACTGCTTGTCAAAATCAGCTCTAAGGAGCGTGAGGGAGTGCAGGGGAAAGGGAGTAATTTCCTGAAGGGGAGTGTATTATGGTCGGGCTCCACCTGCTGCTGACTGGGACTCTCTGCACCGGTAAAACTTGTGATCACAAACTTGTGATCACACCCTTGTTTGTATCTGCTCTCTTGTGCAAAATTAACTGTCATAGAAGAAAGGGAAGTCGTGTCCTTCCTGTCCCCAAGCTCTAAATGTAACTTGATTTAGGGTTCTCTCGTGTGTAGTTGATAGAAATGTGCAGCAGTTTCTACAGATCAGTTGTGTTAGTGAGATTGGTACTTAGTATAGCATCCACTTTTGGGAAATGCTTGAGCTTTGGTTGTGAACAGTCAGTTGTCTGAATGAAGTCGTTGGGGTTTTTCCCACTGAGCATAGAAAGGTTAACCAAGCTGAGGTCTGGGTATTTTCCTACATCACTCAGTGCCTTTCATAACTGCTGTTTAATAACTTTCTTTGGTCTTAATACTGCTGTAGTAAAATACATATTTTCTTCAGAAGGGCTCATTGCATACTTGATGCTATGTAACACAGCGAAGGTGAAAAACTTGGAAAAATTCTTAATTCTTGTGTTGGCTTCATTTTGCCAGAAGAAAAGCTGTCCTAAGTGCTTACTGGTACAGCCACGATGAAAGCATTCTTAGGGAACTTGATGAGCTGGCATTTGCTGCTTGCATTATTACAGTTCAGGCTTTGTGCCTCTTCATGTGTGATGGCATTTCCATTTTTTGTTTCTTATCAATTCTTTCTTTTTCTGCTGTTTCTGAATAGAATGGCAGGACTCAGGGTGGATTATGAGTCTGGAGGCTGTGTAAACCAGATTGATGCATTGAGCAATAAATGCTGCTTCAAACCACAAAGTAGCAGCATAAGCAGTTTATTTCTCCCCCTCCCTTATTCAGTTTTCTTTAATATGCTATGTTTTGCTTTTAATCATAAGCAGAGCATTTAATGGTAGCAGACTGTGCTTTGTGCATCACAGTCAGGTGCTGGCTGGACTGCCCACATACTGCTCAGGACTGAAACATTTTCAAAGCACTCATACTTGTTCTTCCGGTTCTATGACTTGCCTGGGCAGGAATGTGTGCTTCAGTGCAGGTCTGGTTTTCTTTTTTGGTGGCTACTAGTGAACAGGACAAAATGCCCACACTTACTTTTCTTTCAGGCAGACTTGGGCTTTGACAAGTTCATAGCAAAGGAAGAGTTAACACATTGAACTCTGCAGTACAGAACATCCTTGAATATCTCAACAAATAGAGTAAATAGAAGAACTCTAAATTAGAGGGAAAGGCCAAACATGTCTATCATGTCTATCTATGGAGTTTACTTATGATCATTAAGAAGAATGAATATCCTTTTTCTGTGGTGTTTTGTACCAGTCAAATAACACATTCGAGTGTTGGATATTAAGATTTGAGAGGTATAATGGGAAACCATAAACATTCTTGTTCCCTTATGACAGTCTGCTCCTAATCCCTTTTTATGTTTTCTGCGTTCTAAAGTATGAGCTGCTGGTTCTTAGTTAAAGGACTTATCCTCTGTCACGTATGCTGTCACAATGCTTTCCAAGCCTGTCCTGCAGTTGCCAGGTGCCACAGTGGGAGCTTCCACTGAAGCTGAGGAGAGTCTCAGTCAGGAGGAATGAGTAGCTCTCAGTGTGAAGCTGATCACTCCCACCCCTAAGCTTTAGTCTTTACTCTGTGTTGAGAATTTTCCTTTCTCTTTTTTCTCTTCTGGTGGTTCAGCATATCCTTTTTAGTCCTTCTTAGTATCTGCTTCCTTCTTTCTGCATTGAGAAAGCTAATCTTTTTCCTCATCCTCCTTCTCAAGTGAAAAGGGAACTCCATCTCAGCCTAAACACCGTGGTATGCTGCTGCGAATGGCAGTGCAGCTGATCAAACAATTGCACAAGAAGAAGATTTAGTTTTCTTTCCTGCTGCACACATCTTGCATTTCCATTTCTCAACTTTGACCAATAGCATTCACTTTATACTCTCCAGACTGATAAACTATTTCAAGTTGAAGTGGCTTGAACATTTGTTTTTGTTCCCTGAATAAATGACTATGGGCAATTCACTATGATTATTTTTAAACAAACCACAGTTGGTGCTGGGATTGGGTTTTACCCTTTTGACCAGTAAAGCTGTATTTCTGTTAATTTTGAGCCCTTGCCAGTGTAATCCTGTCACCTGAGGAAACTAACTTTCAGAAGCCTGGCTTTGCACAAAGAAGTTATGCAAAGAGCAGCTTTGCAAAAAACCACCTTGGGAGTTAATTAACTGTAGGAATAACAAGCTATTGTTATATTGACATATAATCTCAAACTTCTGAGGTTCCCAAGGAACTAGACAAATGTCTTTGGGTACACACCTTTACCTCAGCTCAAAAGTAAAATCACAATTGCAGTGCCTCAGAGGGAGCCAAGCTTCTCTCAGGAGCTGGAGGATGAGAGCTGAAGGATGACTTCCAGACACCAGGCACTTCGCTTTTGTTCAGTTTCTAGTTCTGACACAAAGGTGGCCAAGAAAAAAGAGTAACAAATGGAGTAGTGCTCTTAAATGTGCATAGGATAATGCCGTTCTTTTCACTATCCTTGAGAACCTGCTAAAGCCCCATTTGGAGACAAGCTTTTCATGGACGCCAGCATTTTAAATACAGCAGTTTACCCTTCTGTTTCTTGAGGATGTGTGTTTATATTAAGCATGGGTAGATCAAACTGTGCATGAATGTTAGCCTTACTTGTTGAGTTGAATTAATGTAGATCTGGTGTGTGTGTACAGTTCTCCATGGCAGCAGATAGTTACTGTCAGGCACCATTCCATATTGATGGGAGTGGGAAGATCCCATGTGCAGTCACTAAGTGTATCAACATAGTGACAAGCCCTATAGTGCACACTAAGAATGGGTTCAGAGCAAGTCACCTCCATCACTTTGTGGTAAGCAATGAGTCTGTGTCTAAGTAGTTTCCTCTGATTCATCACTGCTTTTTGTTATGGGCTAAAGATAGACCTACATATAGAAAGCTCAAATTGAAGAATAAAAAGTTTTCCTTTCTCTTGTTGCTTTGGTGCTACTGCCATTCGGCCTCAAGCAATCTGCAGTAGCTGCTAGTTTCTCTTTACCCGCTCTTATCACTTTCCTCCTTGCCTCTCTGAAGGGTTCACTTGTTAGAGACTCCCTTAATTTCCTAGTGCTGATTAGATAGTACTGCTCACTGAAAAAACACATCCAGTGAATCTTGTATAAGGTTTAAGATTACTACGGGGCAACCGCCTGCATGTAGACGTGAGGCACATATGTAGATTTTCTCTTTTAGCATAAATCTTCCATTAATCACAAGGTATGATGAATCTCTGGTTCAGAGGCTCTGTAGGTTTTGACTGGAACTTGCATGCGGAAGGTCCTGAAGGGCACTTGATATGTTTCAGAGCTACTTGCATGCGTGATTTAGAGGCAGAGACTTTGGGAAAAGAGTTTGTGGGCACCAAGCATTTGTATGTATTTGTAAGAAATGGCTGGGTTTGCATATGCAGTATGGAAAAAATTGCTTAAAGGCAATGGGTAGGGCACACTTCAGCGTTAGATATTTGGAGTCTGAGAAGCTGTGGTAATGTGTAACAGCAGAACATATGGCCTGGTGTGCCTCTATCTGAAGCAGTAGCAGCAAGAAATGAAGTAAAGAAGGAATGTAGAGGTATTTTTAAGAGTCATACTGTTTGCCAGACAAATGCATTGCAAATCTTTCACATCAGCGCGTGAGCTTCAGATTTTGTATTTCACTTTTTTTGAAACACATTTCTGTCTGATACTGTGTCTGAAGGTCCTTAAGAAAATGATCTCTTATGCAGTAAGGTTATGTCACTCTTGTATTAGAAGAGAAACCAAGATAGAATCATAGAATCCCATACTGGTTTGGGTTGTAAGGGACCTTAAAGCCCATCCAGTTCAAATCTCCTGCCACAGGCAAGGACCCCTTCCACTAGAGCAGGTTGCTCCGAGCCCGTGTCCAACCTGACCTTGAACACTGCCAGGGATGGGAAAGCCACAGCTTCTCAGGCACCCTGTGCCAGCGCCTCAGCACCCTCACGGGGAAGAATTTCTGCCTAAGATTTCATCTCAATCTCCCCTCTGTCAGGTTAAAGCCATTCCCCCTTGTCCTGTCCCTACAGGCCCTTGTCCAAATGCCCTCTCCGGATTTCCTGCAGCCCCTTTAGGCACTGGAGCTGCTCTCAGGTCTTCCCTTCAGGAGCCTTCTCTTCTCCAGGCTGCCCCAGCCCAGCTCTCTCAGCCTGGCTCCAGAGCAGAGCTGCTCCAGCCCTTGCAGCATCTTCATGACCTTTGGACTTGCTGCATCAGGTCCATGTGTAATGTAACTGTGTGTCTGTCATCTCACTGTCCTCATAGATGATTCATTCACCTATGTTCTTTATCTCATTTTGGTCTAATGACAAAGATCATGGGCAGATAATTAGCAGCAATCATGATACCAATTTTAATGAAAAGGGCCTGATTATGTTTCTCATAAATGTTTTTGGTGTTCTGATTTTGATATGTGATGCAAAAAAGTCAGAAAAGAAGATCTTGTTTTTGTCTGATGGCCCACAAAACTTGATGAACAAGACTTTTATGTGTGTGAAACTGCCAAACTGGAGCCAGTGTTGGAACTCTCGAGGGGCTGAATATTGAGCAAAAGAGAGAAATGAAACAGCTGAGTTACTACACTGAGAAACATATGTGCTGTACTTGCACATTTACCAATGTTCAAAAGATTTTCTGATATGTAGCTGCTCTCTTGGAAATTATCTACATGGTTGTCTGGATTGTAACATATCTGCAAGGGCCGTTTTGACCTGTCAGGTAAACTATACATAATAGCCAAGAAATTTATGAATAGATATTTATCCCTTCGATGGAAACCACTTCCATGAAGCTCTACTTTACGGGTGAATAGCAAGCTGTTTGAAAACTGTTTGTACGTGTATGCCCAGGACAGCAAAGCAGCCTTTCTTGAAGAAGAGTATATTTATAATGCTTCATATCTTTTTCTTAAAGCCCCCAAGAAATTATCTTGAAACAGCAACAATATTGTCACATGTAGTAAAGCCAGGAAATTCAGAGTTATGGCTGATGCTGATCCTAATTCATGCAGCTGACAGCTCTGAGCCTAACCAGCCATTTCACCACTACATCTCAATTATCTGAAACCTTGTCTTTTAATGAGTGATATGTGCTTAAATTAATCAGACGTGCTACACTGCAAATTCTTCTGCATGTCCTCTCCACTCCCATAGAAATCAACAGACAGACATCAAAGAGCCTTTTCTAGGGAGAGATTTGCCTCTCCATGGCAGAAACCAGAAATAGTTCCTCCAACTTCAAGAGAATTAGATGGGGTTTGTAGTGGTGTATTTGCAGAGATTTTGGCCTTTTATCTTGAAATGGAGAGTACTGCATTGTGGCAAGAAATGACTAGGAATGCTTGACGCTTCTCACATTTCATTTTCCCAGGTGTGTGTATTTGATCAATATTTCATATTTAAGTATGCAGCATGTGTTTTATGTTGAGAGAAAGCTACATTATTAAAAGATGCTAGAAGAAAACTAGTGTCAGAAACAAAGGAAACAAATATACTTGAATAACACTGTAAAGCGTATGAAGGGAATGTCTACAAATACCCAATGACGCTGTCTAAAAAATGCAGTAAGTGTTGATGAAAACATCGCTGATATCAAACATTCACGTTGACTTTGGTGAGCACTGAATTTGATGCATGTTTTGCAGACTCCAAAAGGGCTCTCACACTTGTAGAAACCACTCCACACCTTGCAGATTCAGTGATAGGCACAACAATGAGGACTCCCACTCCCACCCGTCCTGCTGTCCCCGGCACTACCGCAGCAGGATTCTCCAGCCTGGTTTGAAAACTCAGTGAAATCTATTTTGTGACAGATGGACAATGAGCAACTCCTGCAGAATCCCACTGCTCCAGCTCCTGGCAACATCTATTGGGCTCTCACGGTCTGTACCAGGGGCAGTTGGCCAGAGCCAAGGTCCAGCTTTCTGGTAAGTGGTCCAAAGAGGAGCATATGAGGCTTCCCCTTTTCTTGCCCCCACACTATTTGCCTGTTCTGTCTTCTTCTACTGGCTGTTCTCTGGAGGTCAAGATGACACCCAAACCTTCTCTGATCATGGCCTATCTCCTCCCATATGGACAGTTATGTGTTGTTTCTGTATTCTTCCTATCTATCCTTTCTACTTTTCTTTCAGGTAGCTCTATTTGTTGCTATCACATGGAGTTTTTTCCCATAAATATTCTCTTTCAGCTCCTGACACCACTTTTTGTTACCAGAGTCATACATTCTTCCCCTTCTCACAGTAATCTCATGACCTTCAGGTAATATACAGTACTAAAATAGATGAAGTCCTTTCTCTTTCCTCGGCTAGCACCTAGTTTCCAGCCAGGTTAACACTGTATGCCTGGGGTCAAGTTAAGATGAGTTCCACAGAAAAGATATTTCTTTCTCCTTGGTAACTTAAGATTACAGTTGAGAGCCAAGGGTACAATACTTCAAGAATAGCTCTTCGTATAACAAATCCAGTTTGACTGTCAGGAGCACAGAACAACCTTCTAACATTTTGTCAGAGATTCAAAAGTATACTGAAAGGGTGAAAATGATGCTTATACAATCAGAGTCTTAAAATACAAGCAGTTGACTTATTGCAGCTTTTCTTTCATTTGCTGTCTGTGTGGTATGCGAGGGTGCCAGTAAATGAAAATTGAGCTTGACGGTTGAATGGTATGACACTGCTTCTTGCTTTTAATACCATTGAAATTAAAACCCAGAGACAAAGTAAAATAGAAAGGTCTGAAGCTCACCGGCTCATGTCTACAAACATCAGGGCTCCCTTGAGCACAGAATTTTCATCACATGATAAATCCTGAGATTTCAAAACTCAGTGTCATCACTCTGTTGAGTGCCTATGCTGTCACTGCTAACTCTTTTTCCTGTACACAGAACCTGCTTATCAAGTACTTTTATCTGGACGGAAGGATCTTAAGGTCCTTTCCAACCCTAACTATTCTATGATTCTATGATTCTATGACATGTAAGGTGGATGAGCAAGAGCAGTACCTGGGATTTATAAATCAATAATATCTAATTTATGGAAAAAGAAAATGTATTTATTTGTATCGTAAGCATACTTTTCTTCAACCTGACATGCAGCAGCTTTAAAAGCTCAACAGTCTACCTAGTTCTGCACCATTCTACAACCCAAATGTGTGGTTGTACCTGCTTGCAGCCAAACATAATTGTGTTTAGTGCCCAAAGGAATTTTCTTTTGCCATGAAACAAAAATCATGCTCCATGCAAACAGAAGGACTTTTGCCAGTTATGCCACTAGAGGATCAGGTTCCCATACATGTACATTTGCTTTACCATTTTAAATAATCCATATCTTTAGATCTATCCAAGGTAGTCCAAAACCAGCCATTTTTCAACCCAAATAGAAGCATCTGGATTTTTTAAAGTCAAATAATGTATTTTACCATTTTAGATAAAGTGCCAGATATTGTAATGGAATAGGACAGTAACAGATACATTAGGAAGACCTCTTTCTTAGCTCTCTAACCCACCAAGCTGTTACTACAGTGTTAGCCAATGTGTTGTGATAGCTCCAAGTGGAAGATGTATCAATGTGTTACAAGTGGTGTTGTGTTAGTAAATACCATATGCATGTTATTTTCTATTTCCTAAGAAGGTCTAAGGGGAAGAGAAGTATTTGGTGGGAATGATGTTTAGTCCTGAACTTAGCTTCACATTGGGAAAGAATGAAAATTAAAGCTCACCTGAACATAGAAGGAGATGCAGTCAATCACAGCTGAAGGATTAGTAAAAAGTGTTAAAAATATTATATGAAAGTTTTAATTACACAGAAAAATTATAAAATGCCCGGTAATTACAGTATATTGATTCCACTTTTTTTTTTCCTTGAAATGCTAAAAGTATTTCAACACACACAGAATCAATAAACATAATTAAAATATGAGCTCATCAAAACAGTAATTAAATGTACTTAACAGCTTTTGTGGCTTTTCTCCATATGGTTACTGTGGGAGTGTGAATCTGGCTTGCTAGATAAATGTAACAAAATAAAGTGAAAGCCTGGGAAAAGATTACTGTGGTATCATAAGCAAATACAATAAAGTCTAGCTCTATAATAAGGTCCAATAAATCAGAAAGTTGACAAAGGAAGCAGTGTTTACAATTATTAGAGAGAAATTCTGGATGTTTTATATTTTTATGGGATTAACACTATCATGGACTTAATGTAGAAGCCAAATCAAATCTTTCTTCCATCATTAAATCTGTTCTACTAGAAGACTCTCTGTTCAATGAAAGATATTTAGGGGAGTTACAGGCTTGCTGGTGTTGGTGACAAATCACTTGACAGCTGTCATTCAGGGGGCAATTCAGCTCAAGGACCTAATGCAGCTGCTTTGAGTTGCCCTTTGGAGCAGCAAATCTCTTTTCAGCGATTAGATAAAGCAGCATGACTGCCAAGCAGAAAGTAAATTATGTGCTTAAAGTGGGGTGTGTGACTGCCTCTTCTGCACCCTTCTCCCTTCCTCCTCCCTGGGTACATGTGCAGTGTCATAAATAATACAGAAAAAGCATCAGACAGTGCCTAAGAGGAAAAGAAAAAGAGCAGCAACAAAAAGGATGCACATTTCTGGAATGGGCTTCTTCAGAAAACACCATGGGTACCCATAGGCTGCACAGCTCCTCCTCCTCTGCTGCCTTTCTGGAGACCTCACTGTCTCTCTCTGCCATATCTTTCAAGACCATTGGGAAGTATGGCATTGAAATGCTTGTTTTGCATCACTGCTGTAATAGGCACATGCAAGACACATGCAGTGCATGTATCTTGTCTGTTGCCTGGATATAAAATGTTAGCACAAGTGTTAAGGAAACTTTTACCAGCTCATACTCCACTGATTGAACTGGTGGTGTCACTGATTTAAGAAGATATCAAAGTAATCAAAGTACATATTGTGTAGTGAAATATAATAGAAGTGTGAAGATGTGGTGGCACACCATGCCTGTAATTAACAAAAAATGAGGTTGATGTATTTTTCTGGTGCACATCCAGTATTGATGACACTGGCTGTATAAATAAAGTTATTGCTCACTCTTGTTTTCCCTAACCACTGCTTGGCCTGGAAGAACAAGTACATTTCACGCTGTGATAGCAGTATATTGCAGATAGTCTCACTTTTCTCAATAGCTTATGCCCACCAGCATCCCTCACACCTTAGTGCTTTAAAAATTTGAACATTCATTTTAAAAGCTTTCTTTAAATCCATCCCCAAATCCCTAAAGCCACCTAAACCCAGAGAAAAGAATAAGACAATATGCTGCCGTTTTTACCCATTTTTCCAGAAGCAGTCACCAGAGCTTTTTTTCACCCAGATCAGGCCTCACCCTACAAGGTACATACTTCTCTATCACCCCATATGTTGAGAAAAAAATGCTTTAAGATTGTAAAAAGCAAAGAGGTAAATAACTCCTTTAAGTCAGTACCTCCTTTAAGAAACAGCAAGATTTGGTAACTAAGTAGGTGGTGTTAAGAAGGGAATCCTATTATGATTGTAAATGCCCTGTCTCTCCTTCCTCCTAAAACAAGGTACAGAGAACAGGAACCTGTGACAGCGCAGATCTGAATACCCACCCCATTTTTAAGTCTTAGTACACATCAGTAGTGCAGGAAGATGTTACTGCTTATGTATTTGCTGCTGTTGTCCTGAAAAACTAAATGTTGTGCTGAAAAACTAAATGTTTTTCATTTACCAGCTTTCTTTCCATCTTTGTCGCTGTTTATAGATGTTAAAAAAAATCCCTTTTGTTTTTGTTTTTTTTTCCAAATGATTCATCCTTTTTTTTTCCCTTGCTCTTGAAAGCATGTAATCTGTCTATAAATAGGACCTGGAAATTCCAGTTCCAACGACCTCTAAAGCTTTACGTAGGACTCCAGTTATGCGACTGGAGTTAGTGATGATCCCTAATGAGAGTATTACATTGTATTAAATGCATTTACTTTTGTCACATGAGCTAATGAAAAGGCCATTTTTTTCTCAAAGGTGGCTAGGTGCTCTGAAGATGCAGATAGAAATATAAAGCTCTCACCCTACAAGCATGTATACAAACCCCAAATCCTTCAAAATCCTATTATCAGAATAAAGCACAATGTGTTGACTACTATTTGAGAACTCGTCAATACGTTTCTGTCTTTAGCCAACTTAAACTGGTACTTTTACACCTGAAAAATGGGGTACAACAATCTGTTACTGGTCTTTGATTTTAAATAGTTTCCTGCTTTTAACCGTCGCATCCTATTGCCTCTTCTGAATGGTGCTATGAATTTATTAGACTCTGCATCCAGTTTCCTCACCTTGTATTATGTTGCCAAGCAGGAGACAAAATGTCTAGTAATTAAGGGTGCTTTTAAGGTTGAAGATGGCCTTTTAAAAGGCCAAGATTGAAATGGAAGATTGAAGACAAAAATATCTTTAAAGAAAATAATCAGAAGGAAAAAAAAAGAAAAAGAAAAAGAAAAGGTTTATTTTAGACTTGGCCTGAATATTGAATTACAATGGATTTCAAATATTCAGCAGGCAATAATAGCTAGGAAACAAATATCTGGCAAATTAACCACTAAAATCTATAGCAGAGAGCTTCATCACCCTTAGAAATATGTTCTGCAGGCGCGTTGATTGTTTTTCTCCCAGAACAGCCAGATAGATATGTCTACTTCACCTCACAAATGCATATTGCCACAGGAAAGTCTGTTTAGTGCTTTGTGCTGTTCAAGTGTGTATGAACATGTAGTAAGTTTCAGTGTAGGAAGTAAGAAGTTAATTTAAAAGGAAACCCAGCCCTGCAGTGTATTATTGTACTGTGAGAGGGACACGGTGAAATAGAGTCAGCCTATTGCCTTCAGCCTATTGCACGGGCCCATGACACAGGCTGTGGATGATGCCTTATTTGCAGATTAAATGTTCCCAGCAAGTTTTCCTGAAGTCCCCATAAGGTAGGGCCAGCCTGACAGGAGATTTTAGTCCGTGCGTGGCCCTTATCATCGCTGCTACCAGTGCCATCAGAAGGGTTGTTATGCTTAACAGCATACTACATTGAAATAAACCAGGTTTTAGAAACTTTAATTTGAGTATTTCATGCTCCCATTTTCCTTTGTAAGGTGATTTATTTGACAGGGCTGCATCTCTTGTGCTGCTGTGTGGTTTTGTCCCTGCAGGGATGCATCTTCTTGGTAGTTGAGAACAGACACATAAGGGGCTGCCAAAGCCCTGTTTCTACAGAACACTGAGGCACATCTTGTATCAGTAATTTTTCACAGCAAACAGAAATTAAATATTTAGATTCTGTAATTCTGCAGTGATTTGTTTGGTTAGAAATGCCAGAGTGAACTTTCTGATGCTTCTTAATTAGGAAGTTTTCCACCTTCTCTCTTTAATGGTCTTGTAAATATTACAAGTTGGTTTTCCTTATTTGAAGCAAAAGAAAGGTTAGCTTTGGTGTCTTTCAAAAGACAATAATACTTAGTCTTCTGTCTCTCAGTGCTGCTGTTGA
>JBCJKH010013637.1:0-14780 GCA_039877255.1 Loriculus beryllinus | reverse complement strand
CCTGCTATGGGCAAGGACACCTCACCCTAGACCATGTCGTTCGGTCCATGTGTGTGTATATATATATATATATATATATATTTATATATATATATATATAAATATATATAAATATATAGATATTTATATTTTTATATATATATATATATACATATAAAATATCTTGCACAGACTTCTATCCAGTTGAGTATTTACTAAGACCCCCCATCACCATCATCATAGCATCCAGAAGAAGATTTCTGTTTCAGAAGTATGGCCTACACTCTTGTTCCTGGAATTTGCTTGGCCTCAATGTTACTCTCTCATCTTGCTCACTGGATCTTGTGAAGGAAATACAGAATAAGTGCGCAAAGAGCCACATCAGCGTTTCTCTTCCCTGCAACAATCTTGCTTAAGCCTTGTGCTCTAGGTTTTAAGAGCATTCAGGATTCAAGGTCTCCTTTTAAGCATCTCAAGCCAGATGTTTTGAATGTTTCTGCTCCCCCAGTCAGTAAGAGGCTGTTCTGGATGCCTCCCTCTCCCTCCAAAATACCTTTAGTATTAAACCTTTTCTATTTGAAGAGCCACTGTCCTCTGATGCTGATGTTTTCAGAAACAAGATGACTTAGAAGTAAGGTTTTCTGCAAAAACGGTGTGGGATTTAGTCTGTTTGCTGTTTATATTTAGCAGTTCTGTATGTAAGCGGGGTCAGTCTTCCTTTCCTCTTCTCCCTACGACTTTCTCTGCTCTGTTCCTGTCTGCAGGAAGTCCTTTACCACTGGGTGACACTGTTTGATAGTTCTTAACATTCGCAACAGTGAAGCCCTGAAGAAACTGTCCTGACTCTCTGGTCTTCTGATTTTTGAATCAAGGCTCAGTTTTCATATGAAATCCCATGTTTTAATGTAGTTAAATTTGTAGTTAAATTTGATTCAGCCACATCTGTCCTCATGTTTAATTTTGTGCTCCAAATGGACTGGTCTAGAACGCTGATGTTGCACTGTAGCTGCAGGGAGTACAAACTGATCTGATCTGCTTTCTAATCTTAAAATGTCCTTAAAAACTGTGTCATTTCAGAATCTCCTATGGATCACTGCTGACCCATGTCTAAATAAATTGCTAGTTATCTTTTGGGATTAATCTAGTTGCAAACTGTGCTGTGGAGTGCGTTTCCTGAGAGACATAATTTCAGTGATCTCCCAAAAGCCATGTTTACTGCGGTGTAGTAATTAACCTGTGCAGTGTATTGGTGAAAGCCAGACAGAGATTCAGTTGCCTTTGCTAGTCATGATTTATTCCTTTCCAATGACTGATATCAGATGAGGTTGAGGGGAAGGGGGGTTGTGCATGACATGCTCTTGTTCTGCAGGAAGAAAGCAATATAGTTACTACGGGCCTTTTTGATGAGGTGTCCAAAACACTCTTTGCCATCAGAATGTCTTTCTGCATCCCCAACCCTGTTGAGGGATTTCAGCAATCACAAGCACCTGAATAAAACAAGCGTGGAGAAAATGAATTCCTTAATAAACATGCAGGATTTCTGGGGCAGAGAAATGATGTAAGATGCATAGTCTGCTTTATCTCCTATTAGTGTCATATTGGAACCATGAGCTTACAGTGGGTTGAACATAGAGAGGGTTTAGGGTAGATGGGCGCTGTTCACAGTGTGGTGGTCTTCATCCTGTGTCTTTCAGTCTTTTCCATTGCCTGTATTAAGCATTAGTTGGAAAGTAGTTTGTTGCAGGGAGAATCTATATCTGAGTTTTTCCTGTGTCATAACTCATGGTAAATGAAGGTCTCCATCTCCTTCTATCCTCCCAGTGCTCTTCACAGCCCGCCTTGCATGGAGACCTCCTGCTGCAGCAGGAGAGGAGAGGCACTTTTTCCCTCATCTTCTACCTCTGATTACACAGCTGCATTGATACCTCTTCAGCATTTGAACTGAGCAAGAGAAGAAAGAAATACAACTGTTCAGAGCTGGTGCTTTCAGCTGGTTTCAAAGCCAGTGGCAGAGAGGGAAATTTCTGTTGGATTAATAGAAATTCCTGTTCTCTTGGCGTGATAATTTTAGTGGAAGGTGAGGCTATTCTTAAAACTGCTTGTGTCTTTCTGTATCTCTTTTCCAAAACTAGAGACCAAGAGGAACCAGCCTTTCTGTCCTCACAGGCTTTGCTCTTCAGCCCTCAGCTTCTGTGGGGAGCTGAGCTCTTCCCTTAACACTCAAGACTTGACTGAACTTCAAAGCACAGGAACAGAGACTGCCTGGTGGTGTTTAAGTTGAATGAGAGCCATAAGCAGCTCTTTGCGTATGAGAGAACTGTAACAGTGTGAAGCATTGCCCCCAGTCTTGCACACAGTCTCCCTTTAGGTGTCAGTGCCAATGCAAACATCTTTAAAATGATCTTCTTTCTTCTGGTGTCTCGTCTAGTGGATTTTATCTGTGCTTTGTTGACATTAACACTCTCAGCAGTACTTAAGGGAAGAAAATGAGCATTAACTAGATAGATTTCCTTGAGAGTTTGAGAGGTTTAGTTCATTTTAATATCCTCTGAAGTGACAACAAGAACCTATTCAGTAGCCAGCAAGCTCTCTGCTTCTTTCCATATCCTTGACATCACTGAGATTGCTTTGGGCTGCCCTGATCAAGTGCACAGCACCCTTGTTCCTGAGAGAAGTCTAGGTGATCTGTCAGTCATGGTAGCCATGCAACTGATGATACCCAGTATAAGGAAGGTGCTATAAGTTAAGCTGTTCTGTCATAGGACAGACAGAAGTTTTTCAGTCTTGTTACTTCATTTTGTCTGCTGGGATCTGAAGATGACAAGAAGCAGCAAGATTTGCCTTTCAGAAGCTTGTGCTGGTTTTGGAGATGCTCTTTCTCTTGTAAGTGTGTGAGCTGGGGCACACAGGGATGGAATAACCTGCCTAAGATGAGAAGAGCAAGGCTGGAGCCTTAAACAAAAGCCTGTTAAAGGCTTTAAAACTCTGATGGTCTCCATTTTGTTTGAAGAATGGAAATGTAAGTAATCTGGTAACAGGTGATATTCAGTGAGTGGTCCCTATGGCACAGCAGGTACACAATTTTGAGACTGGTGAATCATAGGATCATGGGATGCTTTAGGTTGGAAGGGATCTTACAGCTCCTACAGTTCCAACCCGCTGCCACGGACACAGACACCTTCCACTAGAGCAGGTTGCTCTAAGGTGCAGAAACTCTTCTGATCTAGAAGCAAAACTCTTGTAGCTGGGAAGTGGCAGCCTTGCTGAACAAAGTATGAGGGGCTGGGAGGAGCTGCAGCCACTAGGACCTCTGTGGTCCTCCCCTTTTCCTCCACAGGCAGTCTGGATGGGTTTTGCCATGATCCAAAGCCCATCATCCCTTTCAGCCACAAAAGGCTGTGTAAAAACCAGATTCCTTGAGCATCTTGGCTGGGAAAACTACTTTGCATTCAGTTTTCAGGAACTCTCACTTTGAATTAAAGGTGAACTGTGGGAAGTTATTAATGATATCTATAATCAAGGATTAATCAAGTAAATCTCTCTAGTCAAGAGCCTCTTGCTGCACTGAGAGCATATGGATAGAAATGATAGTGGTGGTGAGCTTTCACGTGCAAACAGCGCTAAGATGGTGCCTGGAAGCACACTCTGCATTGAAGCGGCTCTTTCCTTTCCACCCGTGCTGATGTGAGGTGGTTCTGGTTGTGTAACGTCTGAGCAGAGACATACTGAACAGTTTTTATTCCAATACCTCTTGAAATCAGAAGGGGGAAAGTAAAGCCGTATTTCTTCTCAGGGAATGCCTCTGGGTTAGTTGTAGCACACCACAAGTGTATGCAGTAGTTTAAAGAGCTAAAAATGTAAGTCTTAAAAACCAGTGTTTCATGCTTCACAGAGCAGATATTGAAACATTTGTGAGAGTAAAATCTTCAGGAGATGTTCAGTGTTTGAGCTAATGCTTCTGTGTAATGTATCAGCTCAAAAATTTATTAGGGCAGAAAGGAAATGGAGTGAATTTGGCCTTACTGTAAATTCTGGGTCCTAGACTAGGCTATTATTTTGCTGTTCATTGGTATTTTTAGGCATTTGTTTATGTGCCTTTTAAGGGGCCTCAACTCTACCTCTGCTTTCACAGCTGGAAAGAATTGTGGGAAACATTTGAATGGTAAAAATGCCATATATATATATATATATATATATATATATATGTATAATAATCTAAATATATGGTGTCCCATAGGAATTTTTATGTTCGGATTCCATATGCAGAGGGTGATTTCTGGTACGAAGAGTACCAGAGAGAAAATAAGTGCAATTCCCTGCATGCCATATAAACATGAGGGGGGTTTTGGCATGAACTTCCCTTTCTTGTGGAAGCCATGGAGTCCTGTTGTAGCAAAAGCTCTGGCAGCTACTAAATCCTTAACCTGGTGTTGTTAAGATCTACTTTAGACCTGTTAAAAACACTTGTGGCTGGTTGTAGCTCTCTTTGTACACGTGTTTCCAGTGTTATTACCATTGAGGGACTTTGGGTGAAAAAAACCCTCTATGAATAGAATATAAATGAATAAAGCTGCAAGCAAACGTGCCTGTTGGACACATTCCCCCACATGTGCTTCAGGTTCAGTTGTGTCTATTCCATATGATCAGCTTGAAGGATCCCTTCATTCTCCCTGAATTTACCTACACTCCAAGGAAAATAAATGGGAGAATTGCAAGCACTAGTGCTGGATCTCCAAGACTTGAGGTACCAGTATGGTACTTCTTGATTGCTCTAAGAGCATCTTTGTATCTGAATGCATTAAACTAGGAGGATACTTGAAGTTATTTTTATATAGAGCATTTTCTTTGTCTAATGGGATAGTGAAATTGCTTTGCAGTGCTGTTCGAGGAGTTAAAACGCCTCATACACGCATTAACGCATTTTATTGTTTCTCAGTGGAAATCCATGTGTACATAAGTGACAAAGTGTGTGAGAGCTACTTGGGCAGGACAAGGTAGGGTAGAGAAATGCTTTTGTGCTGCTTGTGCAGCAGCAGCTAATTCAGGAACTGCAGTGGGGAAACACCTGGGTGTATTAAACTCAAGCCAAGCTGAGCTCAAACATACCTCAATCTAAATCTCTTTGTTTTGAAGCAAGGTAATGGGGAAACACAGAGCTGGATTGTGCATTCTCAGTCAATCATATACCAGCAGATGGTTAAAAGGAGCCTCTCAAATGCCCTTAAGGCAGCATATTCCTGCTAAGTGATTATTTGGATTATTCATGTCCCACTATTGCACCTTCTGATGATGTGAAAGCAGCGTTACGGGTTGTGACTTCATGGTGATGAGCACTAGGGACTACTGGAATTCATATTTCTTTAATTGTTATCACTTGAGCATTTATTAAACTTCATTTAAGGACATTTACAGGGTTCTGTCATCAGGCTTGGCTGGTTTATAGGTGTGAGCCTGAGTCTCACAGTGGAACTGGTGTTTTTCTGACAGCTCCATTCGTGTCTACTACTGGCTTGATGCATCCTATGTGCCTCAGTTTCCTTCTTATGTGAAACACGCCTGTGCTTCTGTAAACGTTTGCTTTGAAAGGGTGTGGGTAGAACTCACACTGTTTAATCATGTTTGTTTGTAACCTTACACAGTGACGGCAGGACTGGGTCTGTGGACTCCAGCCAAGCTGAGGTTTGCAAAGGGTGTGAGAGGAGTGAGTGAGTAGGAACTGAGTGCCCTGTTTGGAAATCCTAGCTGCAATCATTTGCAGCTTAATCACACATGGAAAGCATCATGAGTTCCCAAGGGAGTTTTATTCATTCAAATTTGCTGCTAGTAGAGTTCATGTTACACAAGGAAACCACAATTCCTGACCTCCGAGTTGAATACGTGTTTTTAAAAGCAGAGATGGGGGCAGAAGAAAGAATAAATAGACTTCTTTTTCAGAGCTTGCCAAAAGGGAATCTACAGGCTTCAAAATCTTACATCAAACTTTCTGAGAAGTGATTGAATCAAATAGTTTTTCAGTGGCTTGTGTTAAAAGCACCCTACATTGTTTCTGACAGTGGTAGGGTAACTCTGTGGCTTTCAGCTGTGCCTAGAGCTAACAAGACTCATCTTGAAGCAGCAGCAGGTTATTTTCAGATTTACTTTAATGGAGAGCTGTCTGGTAAATGCCTTTTAGAAGACTCACAGCCCCATCAATGCAACAGAACTCACAGAGTACAGAAAACCAAATATTTACAGAGCATGTTTATTTTGTGTGGAGGCTGGATATGTAACATTGGAGCTCGTTCAGCTGTGATAAGCCTGATGTGAATGCTGGGGAAGTATGAATTGTGGCCTTATTTAAAGGAGAAAAGAACTGTAGCTTATTCATTGTCTGTGGGAAAGAGAATAGACTTCCACATGCTTCTTATTGATGACATTGTGCTATGTGGTGCATGCTGTGGGTTGGGGTTTTGTTTTTAGCTTCTTACCAAGAAGGCAGAGCCAGGCTTTTCACTGTGCTGCGTGGTAGGAAGGTGAAAGGCAATGCACCTGTGTTAAAACAAGAGCTTCATATGGGTGTAAAGATCAACTTCACCATGAGAACAGTGAAGCAGAGATGCCCACAGAGGCTGTGCAGCCTTGGAAGGCTTCAGCAACCTCTTCTGACCTCAGTTTTATAATGATCCCTTGTGTTTGGTACATGTGATGGTAGCTGATTGTTTGACTGAAGCAAGAAGGACTCTGAAGGGGTGATGGGAGAAGTATTTTTATGTCATGAGCCATGTCAGTAAGAGGTTTATGCTATGTACAGCAATATGGTTACATAGTTTTGAACTGTGGGCAATTCTTATATTAGTTTCAGAGGTCTCTGGGAGAGCTGGCACCCCATGGAGTGCAAAAATGCTACAGCAAAACTTGCCTTGAAAACCTAATGCAGAGCCCACCCTGCGAGCAGCTCACACGGGTGTAAGCTGTTTCTCTTCACATTTGCTTCATAGAATCTTCTTGTGGGAGATGTAGCTCCAACAAAACACAGTTCACATTATCCATTCAAACAAGGAAGCTGAAAGGGATATCAGGTCCATAGACACATTTAAATCCAGAGTGGTTTCCCTGCATCCACTGAGAACTTGGTCCTGTAGTTTTGCTGCTCCATCTGTAAGTGCACACACAGCCCAAGCAGGTTCAGTGTTCATGTAGTGAAGTGTTAGTGGAAATCTTTCCGCTCTATCAAGTGGATATTGAATCAGACCTTAACAACAATATGAGATTCCTCATGAAAAAAACAATAGGTAAGGGATTAAACTGAGACTGAATTTAGGGTTCACAGCCCATGAAGTGAGAGAGGGAGGGAAGGGCTCAAACAGTGGAGTATAAATTAAAGCACATACTCAGCTTTTACTGGAAAATACGTGGCAAATTCCAGTGATTCTCTGTACCATACAGTGTGCAGCACTCAGCTGTTCTACCAGTTAGGCTAATGGAGGTCTCTTGTCTTTTCTTTCATGTCCCATTGATTCATCTCAGTAAACCCACGTGCTGTGAGATTGGTTTTTTTGGGGGTCTGTTTGAGGCGCCAGTGTTTCATTAAACTGATAACTGCAGATTCGGCAGTTGTGCACATTTCCACAACAGCAAACAGAGGCAGAATTGCTCTGAATGTGCTTTGTTTTGGATGCTGAGCTTTTTCTTACTGAGGCTTTTTCCTGGAAGAGAGTATGAATGGTCATATGGAAAGTATTTGACAACTATACTTGTCAGCTGTTGATTAAAAGCGTTGTGATTTGGTATATAGATACATTTGCTATAACAGGTTAGGAAAATACCACATTTCCAGTGGATATAAATCATCAAGACTTCATTGCCTTCAGATCAATGGGGTTTCAGTGAAATATGGCCTTTAAAACAACCTCACTCAACTTTTTCTTCTCTACCTTTCCACTCCAAACTCTGTTCCCTATCCCAGCAATTGTAGATGTGATAATTTCCACCTGGAAGCTTTTGCTCAGCACGCTACAGTTGAGGACTTATCCACAGAAGGTGTTTTCCCCATGGCTGACATGGGACTGGTGGCAGAAAATGAGACTTTGTATGGTTTCGGTACATATTCATAGTATTTAATACAGTCAGTATTTAAAATGTCTCTAGGGTCTCAGTGTTGCTGATCTAAAAAATCCTTCATCTGAGTAAGCTTATTAAAATCGATAGGGTTTCTCACACACTTAACCTGAACTATTTGTCCAGTCCTTTGTAAACCAGGGGGAATCTGTGTCTGCAAGTCAAGGGATGGAGGCTGTTGGAGGCGATTTTGCTGCGAAATTGCTGTCTATATGCTATGGATGTTTGCTCTGAGAGCCTTTACTTACTACAGGCAAAATTAATCTAGGGAAAGCATAACTGTTACCAGTGTAATATGCTGCTTTTATGTTTGAATGCATTATTAAAAGGCCATTCAGTGTAGATTTACTGGAGCTTTGCCTCTGTTTTACAGATACTGTGAACAAGGACACTGAACCCAAAGATCCATATCCCATTCCAAGAAAGATTATGGCTGAACCAGACTACATAGATGATGACAATCCTGAGTTAATTAGACCTCAGAAGTTAATTAATCCTGTGAAGTCATCTCGGAATCATCAGGATCTCCACAGAGAGCTGCTCATGAATCAGAAAAGGTAACAATCTAAAAACGTCTTGTGCTACCCTCCCACCCTGAACACACAGCTTGAGGTTTAGTTTCATCAAAATGACATTCTACCCAAAACCCAGCAGTTCTTGTTGATTCAAAACTTGTAGATGAATAGAGTGTGGTTCTTAACCATGGCATTTATTTCTGTTGCAATCTCAGTTGCTCTGCAAAAGCTTGTTGTAAAAGACCTCTCATTCTGGTTTTGTGAATACTCACAAAGGGTCAGTTTCAAGCGGAAGCAGTTCAGTTCTCCCTTATCTCATTTCATATTGGTTACCTGGGCACTGTAATTTGTCTTGAATTCTTAACTTTGACAAAGCATTTGACAGCATTTTGCCATTACCAGCAGGATGATCAAATCCATGGCTTTCACCATTCCCAGCACACTGAGTTCATGGGTCTGTTTTTAAATCAAAGAAATCCAGTATTTTGTTTCACATGAAACTGTTCTCTACTACTTGATCTTTCTTACAGGGCAGTATGACAGTCTGGTGCCTGCTCCAGTGCTACAGAAGTATTTCTTTGTACGCTGTGCAAATGCTGCTGCTTCCATTCTGGAATGGGATGCACAGCTGTTGCTATATATATTGCTTTTAAAGATGTGAATAGCTGGAACTTGATTTCATCAACTTCAGAGACACAGGCACTTGGCCCAGAGATAGTTGAAGTTCTCTTATTAAATCTCTTCAGCAATGCAGGACTCATTTAGAAAACATAGTAAGAAAACAGCCACCAGACCACACAGTGGAGGAACAAGCCACCAAGCTTGTTGCTGCTTCTCCATTTAAGCAGAAACTCACTATGATATAAACCAGAGACTTGGTGTGTAGAAGCCACCCAAAATGGACTTTCCAAAGGCAAGGGTGTGGGGATCCACAAAACAGAAGGGGAAGAACAGTATTTCAGAGTGCATTTGCTAATCAAGTTGCTGACGGCAGCCATTCAGGCTTTTTGAGACCCAGGACCTTGAGAAGGGAGAGGAGGAAGCTATTGCTATTGCTTTGGCTATGCCAGCACAACTGGAATTGTCTATTTGGCAGGAAGAGGCACATTACAAAACATCTTTCTGGCAGGGTAGGATTTTGAGGGGAGAAGGGGGTCTTTTTACTCGTAATAGCAAAATCCTCACAAAAGCTAAGCTTAGATACTTAATTCTAAAATAATTGAATACGCAATACAGCATTTCTTCAGTGATGAAGTAGAAATGTTCTGCAGAATACCAACTGAATTGGAAGAAACTGGCCTAAATAGGTGTTTGTCCTATTTTTCATTAATGGGATTAAACATCAAAGTCAGTTCCTAGCACCAAGAAGTTTATAGTCATAGAAAGATAATCGAAGTTTCTCAACTTATGATCTATTTCTAAAGGATGTGGAGGCTGCAATAAATTAAGGCTATTTTTTTTCCTTCTAAGTTTATGAAAGCATAAAGCACTTTTGAATAGTTATGGACTTCTTTTCTTATGGGAGAATATCCTATTACACAGAGGAATTGTGCAGTCCTCAATACCCATCTTCTTTTATTGTGAGATTCTGATTAGCTGCAGCTGTTAATTTTAGATTCTTATTTACTGGTGCAGAAATGAAATATATTGAGGGTTTCCACCAGCAGAAAAAATGGTAGTTTTGAGAAGAGGAGGTTAGTCTTTGTGCTTCGTGCCGCTGTACTAGCTCTGATATGAGGCTTTCTGGTAATGTAGGCATTAGGCTTACAGTCTGCTTTGTTACTGCAAACTGTCATGTTTATATGGAGGACTTAGTGCTTTTATGGAAGTCTGCTTAACAAGCACCTTATTTTATTGTGAAGATTCTGTAGGCGCCAGCAGCTTCACTTTTTGACCAGTCGTCTCTAAACAGCCATTTCTGGATCTTAGAAACATAGAATCAACCAGGTTGGAAAAGGCCTTTAAGATCACCAAGTCCAACCTTTACCCCAGCACTGCCAAGGCCACCACTAACCCCTGTCACTGAAGGCCTCATCTACATGGTTTGTGAACACTTCCAGGGATGCTGACACCACAACTGCCCTGGGCAGTCTGTTCTAATGCCTGACTGCCCTTGCAGTGAAGACATTTTTCCTCATATCCAGTCTAAACCTCCCCTGGCACAGCTTGAAGCCACTTTCTCTTGTCCTGTTACTTGTTACCTGGGAGAAGAGACTGGCCACCTCCTCACTCCATCCTCCTTTCAGGTAGTTGTAGAGAGATATCTTAGAAGATACTAGCCAGTGCTGGTCTGATCATTTTCCATGCCTGCTGTGAGCAGCTGAACTGCTGTAGTTATTTGCTTGCAGAAATGGTAGGTTTTTGGGGCAAAGATCCAGGCAGTGGTGCTTCAAGGCACTGCTCACTTACCTTAAGCTGGTTTTACTTAGTAGGAGTCAGCCTTTGATCTGCAGAATATTGGCCCTGTCTCTTCCAGAGGTTTTAACCCTATCAGCTCTAACTTGTGGTCTAGCACACTTTGCTTACTCTATATCAAAGCTTTAGTACTACTTATTTAACCAGAGCAATCACTAGGAGGTATTACAAGACTCCCAGTTAATCCAGTAGCCACCTATTTCTTGCTTTTCCTTTTTACATATGGTTGACATATGATCTTACTACCAACCCCACTTGATTAGACTGAGGGGTTGTATTTACTTCTGTGGGTCCCCTTTATTATAGCTACAACACATCTAAATCAGCCTTGTGCCTCTGCTTTGTTATGCTGCAACCTTACTGAATAAAAGCAGGAATGAGTAATATTACTTAGCAGCTTGCCTCTGGTTTGTGGCTGCCTTGAATTGCTAATTGCCAACATGGAAGTTTCCACTGATTCAGCTCTCGCTGATCCAGTAGTAGTAGTAATACAAAAATCACTCCAGCTTTTCTCTGCCTAAGTTTTATGTGTTAAAATGTAATTAAAATAGCATGAAGCACTAAATGTGAACACGATCTCACAGCTTCTGTTGTTTTCAGGCCACGAGATCTATTATGAGAAAAAAGAAACAGCATTTAGTGTTACTAAATATTTGATTTTGCTGTCAGGGTATGTACAGGGCTACATGTGTTGAATAATATATGGAGTCATCCATAGATGTCACTGTAAAATGGCATTTTTATGTATTATTGGACATGCTGTCAAATATACATATTATGGAAGAATCAGGCAACCACAGATACACAGCACATAGGCAAGGGTAAAAGTAGCTTTCCGAAAGCTTATTGAGAATCTCTTAAAGTTGAAATAAGAAGTGGCTGATGTTAAACTTGATGCTGGATGCTTTTCCATAATAGTCTTCATAGGAAAGACAACAATAAGGAAGACACATTTGGGATCTTTCTGCTCTAACTTAAGTGACACTAATACTTGAATAAAAGAGAGAGCTTTGAATCTTCTCGTAACAAGTTTTGAAGACATGATAGCATAACAGAGAGAAAAGAACTGGCTGAAGTCACAAAAATAAGTAGGAGTGAGTGTGTATGGTTGTGTGTGCCTGAATAAATAAAGTCATGCATCTTCCCAGAGAGTAAGCTTTCTCATTTTATAGTAGTTGGCTAGAGAAGCAATTTGTGCTGAACGGACTTGAAATATTCACTTGATGTAGTACTTACAGCCTTGTAAGAGGGAGAATCCTCAGCCTTTGTCTGGTCTCCAAGGTGACTGCAACTTTTTCCTTCTGGTTTTGTGGTGTCTTTAGCCTCCTCTGAGTGTAGCCTGGCAGCTCTCACTGGAAATACCTTCACAAACAGGCAGGGGTAAAGCCCTCACACTTTCAAGCAAGGGCAAAATCCAGGATTTCCAGGGCAGTGAGACAAAATCCAGAGGGACACCACTTTTTAGTGCTGTCCATACTAACTTCTCTGGGTATAATACCTTACATAGGACTGTAAACACAATCTCTCCAAGTTATCAGCCAGCAAAAGAAGTCTTTTTGTCCAAAATTGGTTTCTAGCTTTGCTGGTCTTGATTTGTGGTAGGATTTTTAATCCATTCTTCTAAAATTGAGGGAATAGAGGAAAGACTAAAGATGGAAGTCAAAATAGTGAACTATACAGGAGAAACACTAGCGTGCGTATTAAAGGGAAATGCCCTCAGGAATAATATGGCTTAAATTCTAGTTTAAGGGGTTGTAGAAACCAGGCAAATGTCTGTATGTTCTTTGTCTTTCAATTATTAATATTCCAATATATCTAAATAGGCAACTACTAGACTTTATAAAACCTACCTACACAATCCTATGTGAATTTCTGCTAATTAAACCTCATCTCTTTCTCCCCTGTTTCCCTATTCCCCCCCATTTAATTTGCAGGGGTCTTGCACCTCAAAACAAACCGGAGCTACAGAAGGTGATGGAAAAAAGGAAACGGGATCAAGTTATTAAACAACAAAAAGAAGAGGAAGCACAAAAGAAGAAATCAGACTTGGAAATAGAGCTACTGAAACGGCAGCAGAAACTGGAGCAGGTAAGATGGGCAGTAACACTACTTCTATTCATCTGCATCTGAGCTACTCACTTTGAGGCTTTCCTTTGTAGGCAGGAAAGAAGCAGCAGCCAATTTTTGTCTCATTACCTCTGATCAGTATGTCTTATTGATAGATACCAATAGATATCAGATATCTTCTTAGGATGAGTCAAATCACACGCTGTGATTACCTATTCGTTGTTACTGTATAGGAACTCCGTATGGTGTCTGCCTGTTCAAATGAATCCTGCAACAGGAATGTGTGTGGAACACTGACCTTATTTGACCACTGAACTGTGGTGAACTAGTCAACTATCTTAGACTAACTATTAAGAGATGATCCACTAAGACTGGCTGTTAGACTGTAGTGTATCAAAACTGGGGGATGCTTAAAGAGTTAAATCAATTGATTTTTTCTCCTGGGTTACATAAGAAACTAGATGACTTTCAACAATCTTTTGTAGCCTTAAAATGTGTGAGCCCATTGCCCTTTTCAAATGAAGGATTAGATACTAAGACCCTGGGTAAGGAGATAATGTGGAGTAGGAGTTCATTGTGATGAAGCTTACTGCTAGGCACCCGGACAGGCAAGTGTGTCTGTGTCTCTTAAGGCACTTCCTGTACCTACAAGGAAATACCTCTACAGTAAAACAAACACCTCATCAGAGAAGTCACTGTGATGGTGCATTGTGTTTGGTTTTAAATAAATGAATGCTTTAAAACGGTATCTCCTGTTCTTGTCAATGGAAATCAATTAATTGTTGTTTAAAAGTTAAAAGTGCCATCCTGTCACTTATCCTTTCTGCTCTTAAGGGCCTAGCTTCAAAAGGTTCAGCTTGTGGGAAGATTTGATTTGAAACTGAGCCATTCAAGAACATATGTACAGTAGAAAACTCTTTTAGAAGAGGAAAAGCCTGCCCACTGCAAGGAGTTTTGTGACTCTTTAAACAAGATAGGAAGGGCATTAATTGACAGTGCAACTCATGGAGGAATGTTGTCATGATTTATTGCAACAAGGCATGTCCATTCCCAGTGAGCCAGAGATAAAGGAAAGATTATTTAGGTGAGCTGTATGTGGTCCCCATTAATCAGGGAGACCTTGGTCTGTTAAAAAGGAAAAGCCTCTTTGAGGGGCTTTTGTTAGTTTTCTAAAAGGTTGTTTCTTCCTTTCTGCCAGCTTACCTTTCTTCACTGAGGATTGCTAAGCAATCTGTGTTCTGTGTGATGTGTAAGCCCTGTTCTGTATGGGCACTGCACAGAATAGTACAGTAATATTGCCCTAAGAGTAACTCACATGGTTATTTTGAGTGTCTGCATAGCAGCTCCAGCTGGGTTAAAATGTCAGTGAATGGGCTCTCAAAAATGATTAACTAAGGGCCAAGGAGGATTTTTGCATTTTATTATTGCTTTGTGTGATAGACAAAACAGATACAGCAGAAGTTCAATACAGAAACCCATACGTAGACACTCAGAAATAAATCCTGCAACTATGCTCAGTAGTAGCTGTTGGCATGTGTTCTCCGACAAGGCAATCCCAGGCACAGCTACAAGTTGGGCAAAGAGGAGACTCAGAGCAGCCCTGCAGAGAAGGACTTGGGGGTGGTGGTCGATGAGAAAATGAACATGAGCCGGCTTCAGCGTGTGCTTGCAGCCCAGAAAGCAACCGTATCCTGGGCTGCATCAAAA
>JBCJKH010013636.1:9421-19507 GCA_039877255.1 Loriculus beryllinus | reverse complement strand
TCCTGGACAGTCAGTGGTGCTCTAACAAGAACAGATCCCATTAGATTCCTTGCTACACACTCATATTCAGATGTATCTTCCTTCTGTGCTGCAACAATACGCAAGGAGCCATTGGACAGGACAGTCACTCTCTCATTGCCCACAACTGGATGGCCTTGGCGGGACCATTTGATGGTTGGAGAAGGCTCCCCATTTGCCTGGCAGTTCAGCATTGCTGTGGCACCAGCTTCTATAACTGTCTCTACAGGTTCAACAGTGATGACTGGAGGACCTGAAAGACAAGGTTTCTTTAGGCAATAGCACATGGTTACTTTTTTTTTTTTTTTGTTATACTGATTATTTAGAGTTCTGGTTAGAATGAGGGCAAAAAATCTGATGTCAGTTTACTTTAGCTAAAATTATTATTGTTGATCTTTCACTATCAAAATATATCAAGTTAAAATGATAATGACAGGCTATTTTCAATATGAAGCAATCTGAGAGCCAAAGCTGGGATTGAGGTCTGACTATATGAGCATATACAAACGTCTTTATTGCTAAATGTCTTGCTTTTCATAAAGCCTGTAGGAAGATGCACTTAGTTATGTCCAGAGGCAACTGAAACATAAGTAACAGATCAACAATGCTTGAGGTTACCACAGAAAAGGGATATTCAGAAATCTTACTACTGGTGAAAAAATAATTTTAAAATATTCTTTCTGCCAAAAATAAAATATTGACAGTGAAAGCTGAGATTCATGTCTTGTAACTTTCTTAATTTAAAAGTTAAAGGTTTAATTTATCCAGTCCTATCAACATGCTTTCTAGTCAACTAAGAGACACAGGCCCTTTCAAAAGACGATTCACCCTACTCTAAGGTGGTTTCTAAAATGAGCTTGAATCATCCTATACATGCTTCTTTTCTTTGACCTCAATCACTAGCTTAAAGTAGACTCTAAACATATTAATAAGGAAAGGTGAGAGGAATCTTAACCTGCAGCGCAGTGCCCAACCTTCAAAAATGGAATGGGAGCTGCACCTATCTATCCAAAGGTGGATATTGCTTCAGTCTAGTGAAATTAAACTTATCAATTTGAGTCTTACTCTGAAGCGTTAGTGTCAGACTGCGTTCCACCACACCAGCATCGTTGGTAGCCACACACTTATAGTCACCAGCATCTTCATTCTAAAGAACAAAAAGCAAATACTCAATATGATGGTTTCTGTTTACAGTGCATATCCTGTAAGTGAATTTTCTACAACACAATCTGGCATGCCCTGGATCTTAAGAGGAATGCTGTTAAGATTCTAGAGTATCTCAAGATTTTGCCTTTATTATTAAATTAATAGTGTGGGTTATTTTAGTATTTAACTTTTTATTCTTTTTATTTCCTTCAGTTCCTTAATGCTGAGGATCTTTTTTTTTTTTTTTTTTTTTTTTTAATGAGAACTCAAGGAGCTGTTTAAATGAAGTTTAAATGAGTATGTAACAACGAATCTAATAAGATCTTTTCTCACAAGATTAGCTATTAGGAAGAAGCTCTTTAATGCGAGGGTGGCAAGACTGGCACATGTTGCCAAGATAAATTGTGGATGTCCTCTCCCTGTAAGTATTCAAGGCCAGGTTGTATGGTGCTTTGAACAACTTGGTCTAATGGAAGGTGTCCCTCTCTGCCTGTAGTTTTCAACTCCATTTCAAAATGTAGACATGAGTTTATGGGGGAAAACAACATGTCTTCAATTCACATTAGGAATTTAGATGACAAATGATATCACATGGAAGGCACAACTGATTTTCAGCTGACCTGTTGTAGAACCGAGGCTCTTTTAAGGTCAAAAGTAAAAGTCCCATATAGTTAGGTACAATTTCACACACCAATGATTAGTATGTAGATTCAGTCTTTCTGACAATTAAAAGATAGCCCCATGGAGTTTTTTTGACAGAACAATTTGAGTCTAATTCTAGTCTGAATTAAAACAACATTTGTTAAGGGTAAAAGCAGAAGTGAATTAAACATCAAGGCTCGGCCTTTCAAAATATCATAATCTGGAATACCTTTATTAACCAAGTAAAATGCAGAAACACATTGTAACAGACCAGTGACTCACTACAGTGCCATAGATAGCGAGAGAACCATTGTTAAGCTGTCGGATCCTATTGCTAATCTGAATGCCAACTCCTTTTTTGCTCCACTGGATGGTTGGAGGTGGATCTCCTCTGACTTCACAATTCAACATAGCATTGCCTCCCAAGGGCTCAATTCGGCTAGAGTGGTAATCGCCTTTGAAGACTGGAGGCTCTGAGAACACAAGTAATGGCAAAGAAATAGCAGAGTCAAAATCAAATGTCCTTAATGGAGTTGCTGGAAAGGATCATTCATCTCCAACTTTCTGAAGTATCAATTTCAAACTGTTCTAATTTTTCCCATTTAGCCGTAGACAATGTACCAAATACTAGGGGTAATGGTTTTAAACTGAAAGAGGATAAATTTGGATTAGCTGTTAGGAAGAAATTCTTTACTGGTGGCAAGACTGGCACATGTTGCCAAGAGAAGTTGTGGATGCACCCTCCCTAGAAGAGTATTCAAGGCCAGATTGGATGGGGCTTTGAGCAATCTGGTCTAGTAAAAGATGTCCCAGCCTGTGATAAGGGTGTGGAACTAGGTGATCTTTAGTGCCCCTTCCATCCCAAACCATGCTAGAATTCTACTATCAAAACAGACGGCTGTGTGAAACTGTCCAACAGTGACCATAACTACTGATGTTTTACATACCTTTGACATACACAAACCCAATAGCTTTAATTGAGCCAACTGTGTTTTCTGCTGTGCAGACATATGTGCCAGAGTCGTCTTTAGACACTCTTTCAATAACAAGTTCACTGTGTCCATTTACATCATCATACTGCGCTGAAGGGAGAACACAGCACAGGGTTACTCCAGTGATTTTAAATGTGTACATCTCAGTGACTGGTATGTTGTAAGACTGTTTGAATTACAGTGCTATTCAGCAACACAGCTCGATGACATTGTACCATTTAATTGCTTAGATACCTCAGAAATGCACAGAAAAATCACTGCTATAGCATTTGCCCACATGCCTGTGTTCACTTAAGTTGTCCTTTAATTTCTGGCTTTGTGCATCTACATTCTATGAACTTCTGAGGTTTTCTTCAAATTTAAGAGAAATATCATTAGTTGTTGGATGTTGAATAAATATCATCAAATACAGATTTATTTTTAATGTGTTACATTACTGGTTACAGAAGAGGAACGATTTCTTAATTATCGTCCTTACAGCTTTGTCTCAAAGACAATTTAACTACATGATTGCACAATACTGAAGATATTCCTCACACAATCACTGCCTATCAACTTTGTTATCTCTAGATTATATTTCTTCCTTATCCTAAACTAATTGCAATGCTGGGGGGGGAGGAGGGCGGGGGCGGTGCGAAACAATTGCAGAGCAGAATGGCCAGTAAAACTTGGTGTCACCTACCTGGAATGATGTTATTGTTAAAGGTCCATGTTATTTTGGGTACTGGTATCCCAGTTGCTTTGCAAGTTAATCTGAGCTGTTCTCCTTTAGTCAAAGCTACATCTCCAGGCAGTTCAGTAAAAGCTGGAAGCACATGAACTATCAGGGTGACAGTGTGTGTGTCTTCTCCAGCAGCATTTTTCGCAATACAGGTGTAACTGCCAGAATCTTCATGCTAAAAGAAAGCGTGTTGGGGAAATTCGATTATGATATATCCTACACAATGCTACCCCTTGTAACAATAAGAGAATCTCAAAATGTTGGAACAAACACTCAGGAGAAATGCTCATCTGAACTCTTTCACTTCCTCTCAATTTGAAAGATGACCTTCTTTTGCCTTTCCTTATCATTCTAAATTTTTTAGAGATTTTACTCACAGTGGAAAACTGAATGTTTACTTTGGAACATTAAGAGCAAGAAAACAAGATAAAACAAAGATTAATTCAAAAGTGGGTGTATATGAAGAGAAACAGAGTCTTACTATTGCCAAACTTGTTGAGGCATAGCTTAGATTTAGGAAACTTACAACAACACTGTCCAAAATGAGCTCTCCATCTGGCATAGCCTGATATTTTCCTACTGTCTCTGTTAACAGTGTATTGTCCTTCTTCCAGTTTATTGTTGGTGTTGGAATCCCATCAGCCACACAGGATAGAACAGCCTGGGAGTTCTCTGTGACTGTGTACTGAGCATCACTCCTGCGAATCTTGGGTGGAACTGTGAGAAGGTATATTAAAAAGATATATTGTTATGTATTATACAAGCACTACTGTAAAAGCATACTATACTGCACTGAATACCTGAAACCATTGTTTGCATCTTCTTTATTGTTTTTAGTCCCTGTTGATGACCACCATTAAGGAAACCATTAAGAGAAATGTGTGAACTATTTTTAACAAAAGTATAAACTAAGTGAGCCAAAGGTAAGCTCTTTTTAAATTCAAGCAACTATAACCCAGTAAAACCCACCCTTTAAGTAGTGCAATTTTGCTGAGCTTCTCCCTTGCTCTTTACCCTGTGTAGATTTATGCTGTGATAATGCATGATGTTTCCAGACAGTCCCACTTACTGTGTACAGTGAGGTCCATGCTAGAAGTGCTGGACCCTGCCAAGTTTGCCGCTATGCATGTGTAAAGGCCAGTGTCACCAGGCTGTACAAACACAATCTGAAGAGCACCAGTGCTAAGGATTCTTCTTCTAATGGACTCTGTTATTTGCTGTCCATCTTTACGCCAACTGATCTCTGGCGCAGGATAGCCTTCAGCCTCGCACTGCAGAGTGACAGACTGATCAACAGGAACAATGTATTCCTTGAGGTGAGACTTGATAACAGGAGGAACTGAAAAGAATAAGGAAAATTTTTAAAATAGTTAGATGTTGTAAGAAGCATGGAATGCTTCAGTTGTTGGTGAAAACAATCCTAAAAGCGTATCTTGATCATAAATTAGACAGACAACAAAAGAGAATAAGCCTCCTGGGCTCTCTTCAGTGTCATCAAATAGGAAGGCATTAAGTCCATTTCTATTGCTCAGAATTGTGTTTTGACTAACAGAAAGCATACACAGATTTCTTGTCTGTAGATCACTACAAGTTTAAAAGATGATTTACCTTGAATTTTCAGTTTGATCTTCCCCAGAGCAGTGCCAGCTGGATTTTGAGCAACACACATATAAGTGCCAGCATCTTCAATAGTTGATTTTGCAATCTGTAAACTGCCACTTGGAAGAACCATATAACTCTTTCCTAAAACAAATATAAGCACAGTATAAAGGTTTTGGCTGGGTGTTTTTTCATTAGTTTGTTTGTTTGTTTTTAAATGAATAAGTTCCTTATATCTAAATTTGAACATTCAAAAAAGAGAAAACAAGTTTCTTAGTTACAGCAAGTAGGCTGAAGTTAAGAGGATACCTGTTGTGATTATATTGATGCCCTCCTTTTGCCATGTTATTATGGGTCGAGGTGTACCTGTTGCTTCACATGGTAGCAGAATGGGATTGTTCACAATGACATCCAGTGTCTCTGGCTGAGTTTTGATAACTGGTGGTTCTGTGGAACAAAATTGAAAGGAAAATACAGGAGATACTAAAATTGTATCATCAGAGAGTCTGAGAAGGTATAGAATACAGACTTACCTCTTGCAATTTGCCATCACAGATACATTTTAACTTACCAGAAAACAAAGAAACAAAAAAATTACACAAAAATGAAACAGCACGGCATGGACTGGGAGACTCTGCCCAAGGTACCAGAGTTGTAACATGCAGAGTAGTAACTTTGTGATTAATCAGTGCATCTGCAAGACAATTTGGCTGAGCAAGACACTGTTTGTGACAGTCCACTCTGGCCTCACCATTATTCTGCAGCACATGTATGTTATAAATCAACAGCATTTACTTACAGAATGCATTTTCTCTTTAGCTTCCTATCTTACCCTGAATGTGAAGAGTAACATGTCTGTGAGCTGAGCCAGCTGCATTCCTGGCCACACAGGTGTACCGTCCTGCATGTGCTAGCTGAGCAGAAGGTATTTCAATAGCACCTGCAACAAAGAGTGTGAGTTACAACACACAGCAGTATCCCACAGGAGAGTTTCACTGTGAATACATCATCCATCTGAAGAGGTCTATTTTTATTCTAAGAAATTGGAGAGGGGTTGTTTGCATTTATTTAATTCATTATTTCTAGATGTGAAGCTGAGCTCCAGTCACTCACAGTACCTGAAGAGAGAATTCTGTAGCCATCTCCTCTGGGAAGCAACTTTATGCCATTTTTGGTCCAATGAACTGAGGGAACAGGAACCCCTGACACAGCGCAGGAAATCACTACTGGAGACAGCTTTGTCACCAAAAGGTCTGTGGCTTCATCTGCTATGGATGGGGGCACTAAAAATGAAGATCAGTGTAAAGGTTACTTGCTCCTTTTCATTTTTTATGAATTCTTGGAAATAACTTGCATTTCTTGGGAATACTAGAGACTTATGGATATCAGTATCAGAAAAGCATGATATAAAAGTCTGATCTCAACATTGGAATGGCCCAAAGAAATCCTGGATGCCGTACAGATGTAATAGCAATATTCCCTCTACCTTGAACAGTGAGCTCAACTGCTCTTTGATCTTCTCCTGCATCATTTGACACAGAGCACTCATAGACAGCAGTATCATCCACAGTGGGAGAAATGATTACTAAGGAACCTGAAGATAGAAGTCTGAACAAAGAGAAGAGAAGAAAGTAAAAGACATTGAAATATTTCTTCTCAGGTAATCAGACCACTGACTTTGCTGGTTATAAAAGATTATATTTAAGAATGGCTAAATTTTTAAAGTACCAAAATCATCCCTGAAAATTTAAAACCCACAGTGAAAATAAAACATCTCTCACCTGTATATATTCTGGTTCTGGTCAACACTAAGTGGATGCCCATTCTTTTTCCAGCTAATTGCTGGTTTTGGAATTCCAGTGGTTTCACAAGGCAAAGTGGTCTGCACATTTACAGTAACTGTGATATTTGTGGGTCCAGGAGAAATAGCTGGAGGAACTAAGGACAAACAAAGATTAATCATTCAGAATAATTATATACATATGCCCACAGACTCCTCTCATACCTTTATATAGACCTGAACTGCCAAATACATTTACTTGATTTTTATAAAGAGTGACAGTAGCAAACTTCCTAAACATAAGCATGGGATGTATCAAGTCTTTCTATTTCCAGTGCACAAGGAGTAAATATCTTCTTTTTATAAACATTTGGGTTGTACTCCTAATGCCACAAATATAACTATTTTTTATTTTTCATGTTTTATTATTTTAAGCAGAGCAGCTAAAAAGGGGCTAAACTTAAAATATGATCTGTCAGAACAAGAACAATGATGTGACTGGACTTCAAGCACGTATACTTATCTAAACCCAAAACTTTTACCAAGCACTTGCAGGTCAATTCGTTTGCGTTCAGTGCCAGCTGTATTGGTTGCCATACACACATATCTTCCTGTGTCAGTAATGTGTGCTGAGTGTATCTGTAGAGATCCATCCTCTAACATGGAATATCTGAAATAAAGCCATATATTTTTTTTTCACTGTCCAATCAACAGAACCATAGGCTATCTTGGTAGCGCAGAAGGAAAACATGACTCAGGGTACACAACAAATAGCCTAGACACATGATGTCTTAATTGGGGCATATAGAGTTTTCTCATTTATTGCACTTACTTTTACTTCATTTTTTCCAGCACATCTATTTTCCAGAGAAATCATGAAATTTAGCTGACATAGTGATTCTATATAAATTATGTCAGATTTGCAAAAAATATCCAAAAGCCCTTTGTTATGGTTTATCATTTAGCCTTTAAAAATGTCTAACTAATGATTGTACTTTTATCTTTGAAATATGAATGAATTCTTTAGCAGTTGCTCAGTTCTAGAAAATCCCAACTACTTACCTGTAGAACAATGAAAAAATGGAAACTATTCACTGTAATGAAAGTTAATATTGGAACAGATATAGAAAACTTTATATATTAGCTAATATTTATATATTACTTTTATAAAAATAATAATAGTAATAATAATAATAATAACAAAATCACATTTACTGTTCAAAATCTTTACTACCAGAAGAATTATTATTATATTTGGTTGTCAAAAAAGTTTTTTGTCCTTCTTAACAATAAAAGTATCAAACCTCTTTATATTACTGCTTCTTTCACTGTATTTTCCACATTTGTGTCTATTTGAGATCATAATACAAATATTAGTTCTAATTTCTGAAAGTAAAAATAATTTATGAGTCGCAGACATCAAATTAATCTTTCTGTGGTTCATACATTCTTAAAAACCAGTTAATAAAATTTATGCTGATTTCTGGACAATACCTTGTATTGTTTCCAGTAAAAATAGCCCCATCTTTCCTCCATGTAATTCTTGGGGTTGGTACTCCTTCTGCAATACACTCCAGAATAGCAGAAGCATTTATATGCACAACAGCAGTCTGAGGACTGCTTCGGATCGTAGGAGCCACTGTAAAGTCAAAAATTGCTTGTTATCTAAAGAAAAAAACTTCACACTGCAATGACTGAACCCTAAGCACATGAAAACAGATGTAGTAACAGGTATGGGGATCACTGCAAAGACAAAAATAAATTTCTTACCATTTTGTGTAGTGCATGATAATTGCCATGATGCAGCAGGGAATGAAAGTTTGTCCGAAATGCATTCTAAAGATCATATTTGCAAATTAATGCAAAGGATATAATACAGCTAAAACTGTAGAAGAGCTCAGCATATTTAGTTCAGCAAAATAAGGCTGTAGTGTACCCTTTCTTCCTTATTTCAGATTAAGCAGAAAAAGAATTTTAGCTGGATCAGTAAGAACAGTCATTGGGGGAACAATGTAATGCAGGTACATATGACTGGGCTGTGAAGTGAACAGAAACAGGAAAAAAGTTTCATATCATCACCCAAGTGTGAGAATATAATAGCTTCTCATTAGATTAGAGGTGAGAAAAGACATAGGTTTAAAATTAAACTCAGGTCTATGGTAATATCAGACAAGCATCAAGAAGAATAGAACCCTTCAAGCCGTATCTTCTTACTATCTCCTGCTTACAGGTGCAGAGAAGAAACGAGTTTTCAAGTAATTTGCAAAACTGGTGACCAGCGTGCTAGTCAAGTGCTTTTAAGAATTTCTCTGAATTTGTCCAAGAATATTTCTCAGTTCTTCATCATTCTGGATGTATCCTGACTCTTTATCAGGATGATGGCTAGTGCAGAGCACCCTCCATTAGCAGGAAGCACAAACAGTTGTACAGTGAACCATGGTGAGTCCCCAACAGGTCCTTTAGTGTAGAGGACAACTGTGGACTCGGATGGTGGCACACACAAGGTAATACACATGGTGCCACAGTTTAGACTCAGCCTCAGTGGCCAACAGTGGGCTAGAAAAAGACTATTAATGCTTCTTTCTTACTGTAAGAACTCCTGCAAAAATACCATGCAAAGATCAAAATGCACAGGACTGGATCCATGATTTTACCATGTACTGTCAGCACAAACTCCCTGGTCACTTTTCCTGCGATGTTACTTGCCACACATGTATATCTTGCTGTATCGCTGAGGTCAGCGTTATTGATCTGCAGGTATCGCCCATTGGATAGAATTCGAACTCGAGGAGTTCCCTAATGGAAAAGAGAGAGTTTGACAAATTTAGCTTTACTATTCTTCTCCTTGTGAAGATGGAACATTCTGTTGTGGCAGAGTAATAAAAGCCATGAAAGAAGGCTAAAGATAAACCAGAGACTGAATTACTGGCTTAACGTTGTTTACATCTGCAAAGGTAATAGGGTAAACAAAGTTTTAAAAATTATCACTGTATAATGATTCCCCCTTGGAACCCTTACTGGGACTTGTGCCTGAATAAGAGAGCTTTTTAGGTTGTGCAGTCAAAGGGCTTTTGAGTTTTTATGGAAAGGGGCAGTTAATAGAACATGATGAATTTATTTTTTTTTTTAAATCCATGCAAACTAAAGGCAGAAGAAATACAAGTTTCTGCACACTGTTCTTCAAACAC
>JBCJKH010013634.1:0-13940 GCA_039877255.1 Loriculus beryllinus | reverse complement strand
GCTCATCCCAGCAGACCTGATGCCGAGGAGCAGGCGTGACCCTGATCCTGACAGCAGCATGACCCTGACCCTGTGTTCTGGATTGTTTATATCGGTAGTTAGATTTGATGCTGCTGAACTCTGTAGCCTTAGTCTCTATGGACGCTTGATCAACTAAAACAAAGGTTAGAAATGCTGACATGGGCCTGTTTTGATGTCTAACAGCAGTAGCACCCATAATTCTAAAAGACAATGACAAGGTTTGTCCCTGTTTCTTGATTTCATGTTAAAAAGTACTTATGAACTTTGAATGGGTTAGGCAGTGGTCCTCCAAGACTGTTGGTGCCCAGGAATGCAAACATTTTGGAAGAGCTGTCCTGTGGAGTATTTCTGGTCTTTAATTTGTTACTTGAGATACAGACATGTAAGACAGATGTTCGGTTTTCCTGTCTGTGATAAGCTGTTGATGAAGTTGTCCAATTCCAGTCCCAATAAGGAAGCTGGTTTCCTGTCCTGGGCATATCAGGCTGTAATGTGGCTGTAGAAAGAGTTGTAACTGGATTTTTTTAAACCATTTGTTTGAATATTACTCTGCATAGCAGGATGAGAGCTCAGAAGGAGAGACTGACTGTGAGTAAAGGCAGAAAAATACATGTGAAGGTTTCTGCATGAGCTGTGAAGACAGCTTCTTTTTCTTCTTTCTTGAGGGAAGAAAACACTGCTCTGTTTTCCTGCATATGTAATTGTAAAAGTTGAGATGGATGTAGCAAACTTCTATAAAATAACTTATTTGACTGTTACAGAAATTCTTACAGCAGATCCAACCACAATCTGCCAGCCAGTGTCTTATTTCTTAGGGTATTATAAAAGGCTTGATTATGAAACTAATTTTTTGTGGATCATGGAGATAAGCTTCTTCCACCCCCCACCCTGTAGATGGTAGCTTATGCCAAGGGATTTTCAGGCTCGTATTCCATCAGACATCAGTATGTGTTGTTTATTCAGTAATCTCCTCTGAGTGGGGATGCTCCCATATCTGGAGATGGCTGCCCATTTATTTTCTTTTTAATTCTGCTGTTTAAATATTCAAATTGATCCGTCACATCCCTGCTTGGCTTGCACCGATGCATCTGACTTTTCAGGATGTTTCCCAAATGACGTACTGATGGGTTTTGTAACAGTAATACTATGATCCAGGAACTCCGGAGATTGGGGCAGGATCTGAATCTGTGCTTGCTGTCATATAGAAAGTTTTTTAAATGCAATAAGAGATATGACAGCCCAGATGTTATGATGGGCAATTGGTAAGAAAACACTGACCTGTCAATTAGAAGCCATGCAGAAACAGTCCTGAAGTAGAGTGTTAGAGAGCAAAATTTCCTGAAGAGCCACACCACAGGACTTACAGCTGCTCATCAGATATGTTGTTGCCATCGACTGAGTTATTTCTCTCCACGTGTGCCAACTGCTCAGTTAAAATTCATTCTCAGCTGCATTACTTCATCTTTGAGGATGTCTTTTTCTTGGTGATACAAGTGGTCTGAATGTATTTTTTGTCCTTACCCCCACTAATACTCCAAAGACTGCAATGAGCTGTTCTAGTCTCACCAGCCCCTGGAAGCATCATATTACCTTAGCAGAGAACATCAGGAACTTGGGAGACCTGCATGTGCCTACAAGGTGGATATTGAAACTAGCACATCGTTGCTATCTGAAAACTATGAGGAGGCTCCCAGCTGAAATTTGACCAGTTCAGAGGCTTCACTGTCTCTCTCTGAGGTAGAATCACTTTCAAAATAATGTTTATTTTTTTACTTTTTGTTACTTTATTTTTATGATTTATTTGTTATTATTTGTTATTACATTTATGACTTTCAATTGAGGTAGCAGAAAAGACTGGAAAGATTAATTCTAGCAAATGGTAACCCATCTATTCCGAATGGCAGGTCTTTCCTTGGGGGGGACTTGCTGCTGGTTTCTTTCTTTTCTTCTTCTTTCTCTTTTTTTATCCTAGCTTAGAAAACAGACGGGGCAAGGACATGCCACAGGGATGAGACTTGCCAGATTGCCTGGAAAGCTGTCGTTTTGGGGCAAGTTGTTTCCTGGGTGTGAAGGGAAACACGAGTATCTGATGACAGATGCAAATGCAGGTTAGGGAGAACCGTGGAGCTGGGAGGGTGAATCTTTTTCCCTCTTTAAAGAGATCAGCGAGCACGCAGCCTACACACTAGGTAGCAAGTTCTGAAATCAAATCACCCCTGTTACTCGCCTTGCTTCCCTTCGTTACTGGCCTGCTCCAACTCGATGGAAAAAATGCAAGTCCATCTGCTGACACAATCCAGTTGGCCCTGCTCGTGCCGCCCATTGGGCCAGCAGCTGCAGGCAGGGAGGAACCTGCGGCGCTCAGTCACAAGCCATATGCAGGCAGCGGTGAGGATTAGCTCTGCTCCTGGCCGGAAAGGTCCCAGCGCAGTTCCCAGGCTGAGTTTGCCATATGTGATTCATGTGATTGTCCTGAGGGTGACATGAAGTGGAGAGTTCATATTCAAGTGAAAGTTGGTTTGTGTTTCCTCATCCTGTTTAATGCAATGCAGATGCAGAGGAGAGCGTGAGGTTGCCTGTGCTGGGGGATGATGTGACAGGCTGCAGAAAAGCCCCATAGGTTTTGCTAATTCCTTCTCCTTCCCCTGAATTTTCCGCTGTTTCCTGATGAGAGTTGCATGTGTGAAGGAACACACTTGGACCACCTGTTAGGCGCCTTTGCCCGCTCAATCACAGTTTTTGCCATTTACTAAAGGCTTTTTTATTTAGAGAAAAGCCAGAAACTCGAACAGTAGTTTTCTCCTTTGGAGAGGTGGGGAGAGCTCTCTGACATGGCACAGGAAGGAAGAAAGAAGGCAAGAAAGAAAGAAAAACACGGATGGAGACCCCTCTGGACTCCACTCTGAGCAAGTGTGAAGTATTACAGGATTATAAGTTTTTATTTAAAGGTAAGAGGCGTGTGTTAACAAGCTGGTTTAGCTTGTGGTTTGCCTTACTGCAAAGTGATTTTGGAAACGGCATCTTCCATAGAAGGATCATGTCGCATATAGAATTGCCACTGCTACTGTAAAAGGTTTCCAGACTAATGCTGTTAATTGCAAGGAGAAAGTTTAACAAGCTTTTACGTGTCCCAGGAGGTTAGTAGCGTGGCCAACTAAACAGCCATAGGGAGAGTGGTCTGATGGGCTAAAGGGGCTAATGTACCACAGGCAACAATAGGAATATTTGGCTTATTTTGATTTTTGGATATGGAAGAACAGCTCGTTTATTTTTATTTGGCTTACATACTGCACTATGTTAGAGGTAGGGACAAGAAAATAGCATTTTTGTGTCTGTGGTCACTTTTGAATAATGTGAAATATGGGAAAGATCAATAATTTTGCCATCTAAATGTAAAGCACACAAACTTTTGGCTTAGGAAGATGCAAAACTTGCTATTGAAAAGCTTTGGTTTAACAAGGATGGAACAGGAACGGAAGAGATCTGCTGAGATAACTCCTCCAATACTACACTAAGGATGTGGAGGTTTTGTGTTGCTTTTGCCCTTGCACTGGGAGTCCCAGCAGAGCCCGTGGCACAGGTCAGCGCTCATACGCATTTGGGGCAGTGGTTTAGCACTGAATTATGAATCTTTTTTCTGTTAAGTGTTTATGAGCAGACAGATAGCTGACTTGAGCAATAATATTAGCCCAAATACCAACAGTGTTTTGCCTCAAAATCTCAACTGTCTTTAAGAAGCAGATAATTTGAACATGGACAAATTTGCCAGGGACTAAACCACGATGTATTTGAGTGTGCATTTTAGGAAATTGTTAAAACTTCACTGGGTAATGCCTGTTGCCTTCCAGAGCAAGGGTTCACTTTGTAAATGTCAGTTCCTCTTGGTCTTCCTCAGCGTGCCATGTGTGTTCTGCAGTTTGCCTTGTTAGACCGTAACCCTCTCCTGGTAGGATCCCGTGACGGTACGCTGTGCAGAAACAGGATTTTAGTGCTGATACGTGAAAAGACTCAGAACATGTGGCATAAACATCAACCGATATTGTTTGCCATCCACACTTGCTGCGTGTAATGCAACAAGACCAGCTCCTGGCGGCCACGTGATCCGCCTTCCAGTCCTCCATTTGGGCTGGGCTGGAGTGAAGGGGTTTTTGCACTCCTGAAGTTGTGACTTTGTGTAAGGAAGCTTGTGAATGGCCGGGGTGCAGAGAGCAGGTAGAATGTCAGCGGGATGTTACCAGGCAGTATGTGCGCAACGCTGACATCGGCTCCTAGCCGCGCTTCCTCCGCACCAACTCGCTGCTCCCGGCAGCCATACGCGTTGCGAGAAGGTAAGATGTCACCCACCGCAGTGCCGAAATGCCTGTCAGCCCCATCTCCAGCAAGGACGGGTGCTAATCTGCCAAGCAGAATATCTTAGTGATCTTTAGAACACAATCTTGAGGTACAGCTCTTTCCGTTGCGAAGGGAAAAGGCAGGCGTGTGCAGCACTGGTGGTAACCGCTAACCGGGATCTCAAATCAACGGTACGATCTGGTGTGTGCTCTAGCTCCTTATAGTGCTTAGCTTTTTGTAATACCAGGGCTTTTCTACTTTAAAAGGCATTCCACACCAAAATGTATCCTATTGATTTGCCATGGTTAACCACCCTGTAATAACCCTTATGGTCTGTGTGAGTAGATACAAAGCAGAATTACATTAATGTCATTTTTAACCAGTGGGCAGAGAGTTATTTGAAAACATGAAATAAGTCAAAATACCAAAATACTTCAGAGGCTGTTCAATTTGGAAATGTTGTCGTTAGAGTGTGAATAGAGTTCCTTGGAATAAAATAAATTAGAAAGAATCGGAGCAACTTTATTAATGGGGGTATTTTTTTGTACTTTGTTTGGGTTTAGTAACTGAGACTTTATACTTCAAGATGGCTTTTTAATTTTTTTTCCTCAGAAGTAAAGCCTAGGAAATAAATAAGATAATTTTTAAAAAAATAATTCTATATTTAAAAAAATATAGCAGTCACAACTCTTAGACATCTTTTCACACAGAAAGCTCGGAGCCCCAGAATGGTACTTTGTGATTAAAAGATACATCAGTAACGTAAGGTGTAACATCTACTACGCAGGCCAGCAGAATGAATTGAAACCTGTTCTTCCTTAGTTGTACAAGCTGTTTAGATATACAGATTGTGGCTACGGAGCAGTGTACATTGCAGTAAACATGGACAAGCCAGCAAGCAAAGATTTAGAGGAAATAATGCACTGCTTGACCAAAGAGTAGTGGCCAGTCGTCTGCCTTGATAGTTTGGTCAGGACGACTGGGCAAATGCCCAGCTGAGTGTTGTGGATGGGTTAATATCTTCACACTTTTTGCTTCCTCACAGCTGCCCCATACAGTGCTCTAAAACCTGATATTTTTCATCAAAAACTGATTCGTGTTTTCTGTCTTAGTATACTAATCAATTTTACCGTGCAGGGCTTGGAGCGCATTAACTGGCAGTTACTCCTAATTAATACTGAAGGCAGACAAAAGGAGAGAACAAAATAATTGACGTTATTTAATATAAAATGCCTCTCCCAGGTCTGCTTCCTTTGTGGAAAACTCTTCTGGTCCCTGTTCAAGATTTACGTGCCAGCCTGTTTTATGTTTTGTTTCACAAGGTTGATTGAATGGCAGTTTATTATTCAAGACAATAAATTAAACTTCTCAAAGGCAGAGAGTTCCAGCAGTTCTGGCATGGACTGTTTCCTGCTAGAAGGAACATGCTCAGGTCTGATTCATACCAACTGTTGCCCTTTAACATAAGAAAAATAAATAAAACCTCCTATATGTCTTTCAAAATTCACACTAAAATTTCTATAGCATAGAATTTGGGGTGCATTAAAGAAAAAAGTGGGCAACATTCATTACAAAATAGATAATGAAAGCTTCTACGCTAAAATGCACTGTATCTTACTTCCATGTAACAGTATGAATATTATGACCTAGTGTTAAAAGCTGATTTCAAAGAGATCATGAAAAGAGAGCAATCTTCTTTGATGTTTTATGTTTAAATTAAATATAACTGAAAAGGGATACAGGAGGACTGCTCTTGCTACACTGAAATCAGGAAAGGCTTTGCAGCACATTTAAGTAACAGCTGAATTAGATCTGGGCTTCATAAGATTCATATGTAATTTATGTATGCCAGTAATGCATGTGGGTATGTAAACAATAGGAATTTATAATGCTGATGTGCTTTTAAAATATACATTAAAAGGAAAACTGAAAAAATAGGCCTAAGTATACAGTTATGTAATATATAGCATAAGAAATCCGCAGAGGTTCTGGTTTTCTAATCAGAAATCTGATTTAAAAAGTAAGTGAAGCTTTGTTTTCTTTTTTTTCTTTTTAATTTAAAATATTACTTTAAATTGCCTACTTTTAGATACTAGCAGTAAAGAGAAAGTAAATCATGTTGGCCGCTTTGAATAGGCGCTGTTCCAGCGTCTCTCCTTGTGCGCTCTTGTGCTATGGTGGTTAGTAACACATGGCATTTAAACAGCTTTTAGTGGAGGTGGTGATACTAGATTAATTATGAAATTATTGCGATGCTCCTGGGTGACTTTTAGTCCCAAGCTGTTGCTTTTTCAGCTGACCTAAGGGTACAAACAGGAGAGCTCAGGTTTGCGCGCGATTGCTGCAGCCTGTGCCATTACCGCTATGAATGCCGACTCGTGTTCTCCTAGAAACTTAATTTACAAATACACTTTTTCATTAAGCTTTGGAAATACATTATTGAGACAAATATTTGAAAATAAAAGGATAAAAGAGGTAAGTTTAGTATTTTTGCTGGTTTTCTTTTTTCCCTCACACAAATGGCAACCTTTTCTTTGAGCACAAATTAAGCTACTTAGAAATAAAACCCCTTCTTAGCGCTTTACCCTTTCCACAGTTATGTCATTTTCCTGTCTACAAACTGAAGATACTACCTTTCTACCTATTGTTTTATAGGGCTGTGAAATAGAGATGGCTTATTCAAATGAGGAATTATCTGCCTACTGCATTGCGCTTCCTACTTTCAATGCACAAATGAAAATGGCTGTGCCTCCAGGCAGTGTGAGATATTGATACACTCAAACTTATTATTTTCGTAGTTGGTAACAGCACCATGCAGAAAACGCATTAGCAGAAGGTGCAGTGAGATATTACTGTAATATCTTTTCTAGTAAGTACTATATGCTGAGGATTATTTTTCAGTTGGGCACTTGCATATTTGTGTAAAAAGCCTTAGAGAGGTTTCTGACTTTTGCTTTTTTTAAAAAAGGCTGCATTTTCTCTTTTTTTACTTAAAATATAAGCTTTCCAGGTCATTTCTCTGCAGATTTCTTTCATTTTTGAGGGGAGGTTTGAAGCAGCACGGAGCCATGCAACAGAGTGGTAACAACAGTTCCTGAAGGAGGGGTGCATTTGCTGGAGCCTCTCACCCCATTCCTGCCAAGGTTACCTATCTCTGCCAGTGTTAATCCCTGCCCTGACCTCTTTGGTCACCCTGTGGATTTGCAGTACTATCCATACTGCCTTCTATCCTGCTTTTTCCCTCACAAAAGGCCTCCTGTGCCCCTCAGCCTCTAGGCAAGCCCCCAGGGCTGTGCTATTCGCTGCCAGGGTCTTGAGGCATGACCGCATGGCACCCTGTCACTATTGTCTGTCAGGGCGATGAGGTTATTGGGGACCCACAACACCTCTTCTTACAGGAACCCAGTTGGGATACTGGTTGGCAGGGATGATCTATCTTGAGGACTTCATACCATAAAGGGTATTGGAAGCCTAGATGGTGAGAGTTGTTGCAGGAAGGGTGCTGGGAGGCAGGCGCGGGCAGCATGGCACTGCCAGGCTGTCGCAGATTGTTCTGAAAGCTCCTTAAAACTGTGACACGATTTCTCTGCTCATTTAGATCTTTGCAACATGTTACAGAGGGCACTGCTCTGGTGCTACAGCTATTTCCAGTGGGTTTTAGTATACATTTAAGATACAGTTTTAAAAATACATTTCCTTAGTAAATAAAGGGTGACATTTCCTGGGGAAGCAGTCGCAGATAGGTGATTGCGGTATAGCAAAAGGGATTTGTATGGCTGCCTGTTGAAATTTAAAATGTAGACCAGTGTACCCATGTGCACACTAAAACTCAGGCACATCCATGTCATACTGTGGCACGTTGTCAAAACCAAGCATCATTTAAAGGTCATGAAACAAAATTATAACTGTCCCAGCATCTGAAAATTGTTACTTATAACCTTGGGTTTAGTTGGTACATTTACTAGGGTACATCCCTTACTTGAAAGGAGTCGAATTTTGCCTAACTAAATAGTTATAGAGATGTGTTACATGAAGGAAAGCAGAAATAAGCCCAGTATACAATCTGGAGTTCCACACATGTAAGAAATGTATTTCCAGGGTAAAATATATACTGAATAACAGGGACAAAAGTGTGATGGCCAATGAAGGCTTTGGTGATAACCTGGTTTTGTTGTTGTCGCAGTGTGAATATGAATTGTTGTCTATGGCTTCCGGTTCAGCAGTTGAAAGCAGCTTAATCAAATGGAAACAAATGTTTCTGTACAGAAATCAGAACATATAGTGGATTTTAAGTAACAATCCAAAACAATCCTCCCAGAACTATAGAGCAGGATTTGGTACTAAGAAATCAGTCTCATCAGAGAAGATCCACAATTTTATCCTTGCAACTGCAAATAAGACACCTGCTTTCTTTAGTTTTTAGCAAAATTGACTGTCAGGCAGGAAGGAGTGTGGTCTCTTCAGCACACAAAGCAGAGCTGAAAGGTGTCTGAGATGTCTTTCAATTACTAGTGTTTGGAAAGAAATTGGAATGGTCCATCACAGTTCCCTTCTGGAGAACAGTCTTTAGTCTATTTGACAGTTTCATTGATGACTTGGGTGAACAAAGCATCCATTAAATCTGCATCTGGTGCCAAGAGGAGAGGATTTACAAGTGCTCTGGAGGCAGCATTGGAGTCCACAGTAATCCTGACAAACCAGATCTGGTGTAACCTGTATTTTATATTAATGACAACAATATGAAATGGTGATATGATAAACGCATTGGACAGTCAAAAGGACTGAGCTACCCTTTTCCTTGTGGGAAGTCAGATCAACTGAGCTCCAAAGATCCCTCCCAACCAATGTCTCTGGGCAGCAGCTCTTCAGCAAAGGGTCTGGGTGTAATAGGACCACGGGCTGTGCTATTATGAAGAAAAGCAATCATACTGGGCATTATAAACAAATGTAACACAAAATGTGCAGAGAAGGGAGCTGGGAAGGTTGTAGAGAAGATCTGACAGCAGCTGCAGGAAGGTAAGAGAAGCCATTCTCAGAATACATAGGTTATTCTGTCAGCAAAGAGCCAGTGTAGGCCTTGAGAGGAGCTTTGTAAGGCTAAAAGAAATTGAGCAATCACTTCTCCTTGGAGGTCATGAAATCTCCATAAAAGAAGGTTCCTAAGAGTAGATTAAATGAATACGTCAAGCGTGGTTGAGTTCAGGTTGGTGATCCCCCCTAGGGAGCTGGTACAACCATCCTCCTAAGAGCTGATTTTACCTCTGTGATCACAACTGTTACCCAAGACACAGCCACCATGTTTGCCCCTTTATCTTGTCCCTTTCCCACTAAAAATTGTTTGACTGCTCTGCATATAAACAAAGGCAGAGTACATTTTGGCTGACAGTTTCAAAGGAGCAAAAAGGACTCCTGGTTAGAGGCAGCACTTAACTCCTCTCAAGTCTCGGAACCTTGAGTGTATCAGCTCTGTGACAGCATTTTATATTTCATCTTCCAGCTAACTGTTAAGTCAGATGATTGTCCAGATAATATGGTTGGCAGTGGACAGCTCTATGCAAGACTCACTTGGCAAAACACATGTATATATTGGCTGATGTTTTAATTTACTCCCTCAATAGTATAATGGAGGGCTTTATAAATTGTTATTTGGGATAAGAAGGGTCTTACTTGCGGCTTATAAAAGTATTAGAGTGGCTTAAGGTTTTTAGTGTTCCCCATCATTAGGTGAACTTAATATGAAACATGATCTCTTTTTTTATCATTTCTAACCCGAACTCAGCGAAATAAAAGTTCTGCAGCAGATGAATTCAGAGCTTAAATTATAAAGGTGGAGGAGTTTCTCCTTTCAGCAGACTTTCCAAGCTTTTATGACCAAGGAAGTAACTTGACTAAACCCCAAAGAAAATACTCCTTGTGGAGCTGTAGAGAAAGTAAACAGTCATTTAGTGTCAGCCAGATGCAGTCTAGAGTATAGGAAAAAGCTCCTGTGACCATTCTTTATCCAGTGCTCTAGTTTTTATTGACATAAGTGGTGGGGTTATTTATTCAACAAGCATAAATGAACATAAGCCCTGTATTCTTAACGGGATCTGCAAAACAGCGTAACATAAAATATTGTTGTAGTAATTAATTAATCTCGTATTTAACAGATGTTGCCAAGGTTGTTGAACTTTGTCTTTACTTCTGCCAGTGTTTGAAATACAGCTTTTGAAGTTCCCTTGAATTCAAGAGGCCAAATTCTGTCCTCAATACAAATGTGTAATCTCAGTTTTAACCACTGTCAAATGGTGCATTTTTACTTGAAACCTAGGTTTATCCCTAATATCTTCTTACTTTTGTCTATATAACAACTGAATTGTTTGTTTTTAAGGGGGTTTTATTTGCTCTTTTAGTACAGCAGCAATTGTTTTGGATGAGGTTAGAGAAGGCAGCCCCATGTGTTTAGAATAAATGAGACATTACAGGGAAGGGATATTCACACTTTCCCATAACAGAACATAATTGATTTTGTGCTTGGATAATTAGGAAATGGTTCTCTTTGATGCATTCAGGAGTCCTGAATTAAAAATTTAAAGTTTCATAACTGTTAGAAAAATGGATTCAGAAACAGCTTTAATGGATGAAAACCCATCATGCAATTGCAAACAGGGTCTCAAATCTAATAGTGTCCTGATGCAGAGTCATACATCTGGGATGCTTTGGTCTCTTAACATCCTTGGCCATTTTATTTCTGAAATTAACACAGTGATACAGACAGCTCAGAAAGAAAGTGCAGCTTTTGGAACAAAAAACATCTAAAAATTATCTGTCAAAGATTTTGACAGGTAGATGTAATTACATGTAAAGGCAAATGTGTCATAGGCAAGGGAATGGAAAAATCTGAAAAGATGTGCAGGATTCATGGCAAATGCAAGAAAATGAATTTTTCATTGCTATGAATTAGTCTTCAAGTATTCAAATTCATACTCTTTGCAGCAGCATTTCATGTATTTGAGAATAAATAATTCTTAAATAAATAGTTGCAGCCAAGATCATCACTTCATTACTTCAGACTTTTATTTCTTCATTTTGAAAGGTGTTGGGGAGCATTTCAGACTTCTTAATTTTGCAATTTGAAAATCAAGCTCCAGGTTGTCAGTCTGTTCTGATAGACATGGTTTGTGTCCAGCCTTTTCATCACTCTTGTAGACAGGATTACTCAAATAATCCAGTCATCTAGAAACTTTACCTCTGGCAATGTGTGTTGTTTGCTGTTCTTGGATGCTAGAAGCATAATAAGGATTACAGGGGTAGCAGATGGGCTGAATTGATTTATAGCAATATCGCCTGACCAGTGTTTGCAATCTCACTGTGAGTATTGCAATAATTAATGCTCATCTTCAAGTCCTATCTCCCAAAAACTTGCCTCATTTATGGATTTCTTCCTAGAACGGTAGGGCAGAGCTCTTGCCTGTCATTATTTTAGTAAAGAAAGACCATTTCTGGCTTTCCTATTTGTGCAAAGACTGCAGCTGTACAACCCATGTTAAGTAAATAAACGAAGAAGACAACTTCTGTTTACTTTTTACATCTCTGACCTTATAATCGGGAATGTTTTGCATGGGATAGAGCTAACTTGGGCTGACGCAGGCTAATTCCCTGGGTACTCAATAGAGCATGAAAGGTTCATTCAGCTGCTTTGAAACATCTCGCAGCAGAGACCCCCCACGAGCATATGGGGACTGCGTTTTGGTAACCTGAGGACGAGCTGGGGTGGGAAGTGTGTGTACATGAGTGTGAATGGCCTCCATTAAATGCCTTAGCTGAGTGCTGTCTTCACTTTGTGTTTGCAGTTTCCAATAGCTTAGTAAATCTGCAGCAGGATTATTTACTAAATGATGCTATCAAGTACATAAATATTATAAGTGCAGAACAGAAAGAGGGAAAGAAATTTCCAAAGCTGTGCACACTGGTCTCCTGCATCTCTTAGATCCTGTATTTCATAACAGAACAGAAATGCTCAAATCTGGGTGTCCACCATCCAGTTGTGCAAGCCTTTCCCATGCCCATCTGCAGAGCCCAGAAGTGATTGCAGAGCTGAGGAGCAGCAAGTGCCCTGGCAAGCCCAGACAGCGGGTGCTCTGGCAAGGCACTACTCATGCTTAGGGGTTCTCAGATACAGTGCTTTAAAGCTGGTCAAAATATGAGGAGCTGAGGGAGCTTCAGGACTTGCATCATGTTAGGTGGTTACACTGGAGAGAGGGATACTGTGCCCACATCCAGCAGGTAGCTGCCACAGTTGGGAAAAGGCTGCAGCTGTCAGGATATGCATGCTGCTGCGTAGGCTTGCAGCACAGTGGAACTAAATTGCTGGGAATAGGAGTCATCTGTAGCTTGTGAGCCTGAAAACATCATATGCTGGCTGCTGGCTTTTCTTTTTATTTTAAGACCACCAGGCAGCTCTTATTTGCATGCTCTATAAAACTTGTAAAGGAGTTTTACAGCCTATTTAATGTACAAAGGTATAACAACCAGCTATAAAACTAAACAATTGGCTGGACTGTGGCAACTACCACATGCCACATCATAAGCCAGGACACTCCAGATGCTGGTGGCACGATATAGCCTAGGCATAGGGTCATTTCATATCCAGCAACAGTGATAGGTGTGTGCGTGCCAGCACGAGACCTTCTGCTTGCTCAGTCCCTTGTACCCCTTTAGCTTTTATGGGTCCTCAGGATCTCATGGGATAGGGTTTCCAAGAGCTTCCATGATGTCTTGGCTGTACTTGGGCCCTAACTCTCATCCATAATCAAATTTACAGCAAACTGTGCTGTAAGTGCAAGTCAGATTGTAAGAGATGGAAATCACAGTGGAAAACAAAGGGCACCTCAGCTCTGAAGCACAGTGGTGTCAGCTTGTGCTGGCAGGGAGTCTTGTCGTTACATAATGATGCACTTATCCAAACAGCATTTTGGATTCTGGGAGACAGATGTGCCTTGCAGTTGCTAGTGGAAGTTAAACGCTAAATATGAAACCCATTCATTTTCTCTTAGTCATACTTTGGATTTAAACAGATGTTTTCTAAATTCGTGGTTTTCAAATGTAGCATGCTGACAAGACATTTATCATTAACTACAGCTTCATCCATGCAGTTCAGCAAATTGGCCAATTATTAACAGTGAGGGTTGCGTGGCAGTTGATGCATAGCTCCTGCTGCTTTGAAAGGCCTAAATTGAAACTCAATACGTTTTTACAATATAAATTAATTGAACTTTGGACCACATCCCTGTTATTAGAGTGCTGTCTACTCTCATTTTCAGAATGATCAGCCGTTTGTAATGTGCTGAGTAGCTTTGCAGTGTGTGAGCACAGGCGCTTGGTGATGGAAACAGTGATGGCTAACATGTTTCTAGTAGGGGCATGATGGTGGTACCCAAGTATAGACAGCATGGCATACAGTGGGAGCGTGGCCATGGGACAGCGTATGTACACATGAACCAGCCTGGCTCTGCCACAAATGATGCTGGAGGCATCCTGAAATGGTGCAAGGGGGGCAGCAGGGTGAGCGCAGCTGCCTGGAAGCTAGTGCTGCCTAATACTTTCCA
>JBCJKH010013633.1:0-11012 GCA_039877255.1 Loriculus beryllinus | reverse complement strand
TGACATGGTTTAGTGTGAGGTGTTCCTGCCCATGGCAGGGGGGTTGGAACTAGATGATCTTGAGGTCCTTTCCAACCCTAATATGATTCTATGATTCTATGTTTCAACCTGAAAGAAGATATATTCAGCAGCAAAAAGACAAAAAAGGAGGTGAACAGAGTACTTTTGCCATCCTTACAGGCAAAAACCATGGCTCCCACTTATGAGAACACAGGCTCCAACTTGAGGACAAAATTTATTTTCTATTACTTATGGTATTTATTCCAGTGCTCTTTCCTTTACCAGGACTGTCATTTTCTACAGAATGTCTCCTTTGAAGCAGGGCCAGCAGCAATTTCTGCCTTAAGCTACACGGGCTACGTTTGCCTTCCCTTTCCCATTCATTTTTTGTAGGGCCTTGAGGAGGACCAAAAGCTTCCTTCTCAAATATGCCTTTAAAAGAACAAAAACCAAAAAGCCCCTTCATTGCTCCTTTGGTTTCTGTCAGTGACCCAAAACCAAACGAACTTTCATTCTGACTGAGGAAAAGCAACACAACTTGAAATACTGCCTATTTCCACCTACTAGTTACTTGAGGAGTTTTGCCAGTTTTTCCCCCATCTGAACAGATGACATCGTTGTTCTGTGGTATCATTTCTTCCCCTTCCTTACTCCCACACAAGAGGCCACTTGTGGAGTTTGTCTGTAAATAGGGCTCCATCTTCAGGCAACAGATAGAAGAGGACATGTAGGTAACACTATCTTCTGACTTCTTATTCTCAAAGACCTTTCCTTGCTAAGTGGGTACATGAAGGTATGACACAGAGTATCAGAAATATTACTCTTTCGACATCTCAAATTGACAAGGGGTAAAAGCATGACTTTAGACCAAGAAATCCCTTAAGCAGGATGGACCTCTCCTGCAGAGGTGCATCTGGAAACACCTGCCCACCTGAGGCACACTGAGTTTTACAAGTGCTAGGCAGAACAGCTACAATACAAGCTGGAACAGGAAGTATCTACAGAGCAGATCCCAACAAAGTTACACTAAAGATGAAGTCAATACTGAGCATTTAAAAAATCAGGTAGAAGAGACTTCGAAAACAGTGACAAAGAAAGGTAGATGGTCCCATTTTTCCACAGGGGGAAAAAAAAAAATCTTCAGAAAAACAGTATTTTCAGCTAAGAGATCAATGACTTAGAAGAATTTTTTATATGACAGATAGCAAAAGCATGGACAATATTTTCATTCTGCTGGGCTACAAGATGAGAATTTGGAAAAGAAAGAACATTTTGCGGTATTTGTCCTGAACAAGTCCTTCTATTTGCAGGAACTGGAGTTGCTATCCCACATTAAAAGTCAGGAAAGACTGGAGCTGAGAAACAGCTCTACTTAACAAGATGCCCAGTTAGAAGCTGTAAACTGTAAGCTTTTCTGTTTGGCCACACTTACATACCTGGGGCACCTACAGTGCAGTGTACATCTGGACATCCCAGATACTGTGAGCATTAAGGATTTTCACAGAGCCACAAACACCCTGTTCAAGCTGGCTGAGCTATCAGCTTGTTTAAGATACAAAACTCGATCCAAGGAAAAAAGAAAGAACCACTAAATACTTCATGCAGATGTTTGTTCTAAAGTGTAGATAAATTTGATTATAGGAGGGAAAGAAAAGCAACACTCCTGTCATGGTTTCTCCAGGCTTTTAATGGCACCTGATATTTTAGCTGCATTTTTACTGCTTTGGTTTGAATGTCAGTGTGATAAATGTGAAAGCAAGTCTTGCCAGGAGCCCAAACTAAATTTCATTTGTACTTCTGGCTGAACAAACCCTGTGCACTTCAAGTTTTTGAATACTGACATTTAAGTTGTACAGTAATTTGTAGACGAAAGCCAACAGTGATATCATAACAGAGTTTTCTGGGGATAGAACCATTTCTGAATATGAGCCGGGATGTTTCCAATGGGCTAAAGTTGACATTGCAAAAAGACATCAAACAAGGACCTTGTCCTCATCTTAAGTGATTCCAGACAAGGCTGCTAGCATGCCAAACGCTCTCTGGAAAGTATTTCCTGTATCTTATTCCCAGAGAGGGCACCATCTGCTGACAGCAAGGCACTACCTTCTTGCGCCAGGTTGCTCCAGAGCTACCCTCTGTGAGTGCTCAGCTAGCAAGAGGAACCTGGAGTCTTTCCTCTCCTAGGGAGGATGAAGAACGCAATCCAAACTGGAGGGATAATCTCTGTGGATTTTGTGCTTTTCTTTCTTTAAAAAAGCAATCTGCTTATCATAAAGCTGTTAGAAAAGAAAGGGAAAAAAGCAAGCATTGGCACCCAGAGCATCTACTTTTGCTCAGAAAACTATATACAGTTATTTGGAAGTGGGTTCGATCTTACTGACAAAGCTTGGGCAGGCCTGTCTCAACTGCAATGCTCATTCAGGGCAAAAGCTTTGTGCATTTTGCTCCCAGCCCAGCAGATGAACACTTGGAGCAAAGAGTAAGCTATCAGAGAGTGCATCTGGCATTCTGCGCAGGCTCTGCACCAGCAGCAGAGGAACAAGACAAGTGAGCACAGCCAGGCAAGGCACAACTCTGCCAGGATGCACATGTGGCTGTGATCAGTAAAGGAAGGTGGAAGGAATCACTTCCTGCTCCTGCAGTTGTAGTTTGAAGAAAATTAAGGATATTCAATATTATTCAAGGGCCAACCCATCAAGAGAGGGTCTGAAAGGTCTGGAACCTGAACCTAAAACCAAATAACTCAAGCCATTCTTTCCTTTCAATTTCTTTCTCCCCTCTCTCTCTTTCTTCAAGGAGAAACTACAACAAAAGACCAAAGGTGTGCTGCAAGAACAGTTTTCCAGCTTTGGGACATCTTCAATAAAAATGTACACTCAATTCAGCATTAAAACATATTCTTTCAGTATCAGAAACAACAAAGTAAGTTTCCCATATTAGAAGCGTTAATAGCTACAAATGTCTTTCAGAGACAGCTTTTGCTAAAACATTCAGAGGGCTCTGTATTTCCTTGGCATCTAGAAGCAGCTGGCTACCACAGTACTGCTCTATGCCTCATGCACTCATCTAATAATTTTCTCTTTACATTTCATCAGTTCCTCTCTATTAGTAAGAAATTAATAGCCCTTTGACTGTCATAATTATTTGTATGTATATTTGCATACTTTCAGGTATACACGATATTTAAGTCTACTAACCTCTTAAAGATATATGAAAGGCTATCGAGGTTTGCAAAAAGCAGAGAAACAATCCTTTTCTATCCTTTACTGAGTGTAGGAAAGGATTGTATGAACTAACAGTAAGACATTCACGCTACTGTACTGCCCATGATTTGTGAATCTCTATTCTCAGAACATCTTCCAGAGATGCTTTAAGCAGTGCAAGTTTAGACAACACTATCCAGCCTACAGCTGAAGGAAATCATGGGCCATGGTTAAAATGTTTAATGATCACCTGCTGATGGGCTCAAATGCAAGATGAAGCATTGTCGTGATGTGTTTGAAAATACTCCAAATGTCCTCTTGAATTAGCTATGTGGCAAAGGAGCTAATCTTGTTACCATAACACAGCAGCCAGTCCTGGGCCAAAGTCTCATCATGGGCTGGATCTCAGTGCTGTGCTGCCCACATTGCTAATGCTCTTTTAAGGGACCTACAAAATTATTTCTTAAACCTTCTGGCATACCACCACCACAGTATCTCTAAGCTCCTGCTTGCCATAAGATGAATCCGATCCTTTAATCAAGGAGTCCAGCATTAAGGATCAAACAATAGAAGACTTGTACAAAATCATTACTGAATGCATCGAACTTCAGAATAATCCTGCTCTTCCACACACCAATTCAAGATTGCTCAGCTTGAGTAAGGGCTCTAAACCCTACTGACACCAACACAGGTATGCTCAATGGATGGTGCTTTCAGAAGCTCTAAAAGCTCAGCAGGCTACATCAGTACTGACTTAGAAGACTGCAAAGTAGATGGGATGCTTATCTGGGTGCTGGTGAAAGACTTACATTTTCTTACTTTATCCTTTAAGAGCAGCAGATCATGGTAGCATGCAGCTGAACAACCCTTGAGCAATTTCATCATTTTTCGTAAAAGATGCTTAACCTTAGCACTTTGGGATTTTTGTTCTAATATTCGTGCTACCAATCTAAGAAATGAATCACACACAGTCTTACAGGAGTCAAAAAAGCACTGCTTCTTCATTTGTTGCAGTCTACAGCAACAGCACACAAAGCACACTTCTCAGCTACCCAGGCTGGTGTCTTTATTTGCAGATTGCTCAGTGGATGTAAACTTTTAACAGACCATTCAGTTTCCAGGACAGTCCTGGAAAGTAAAAGAAAACCTATCAGGATACTCTAGAGGGGAGCTGCAAGGAAGTCTCTACAAAAAGGCCAGCAATTCTGGTATAGCTGCTGTAGGTCAGCAGGACACAAGAGATTTTGAAGCAGTAGCTTTACTTAGCTCCATCAATCACAACTCAGCTTAAGAATTTTTGGTTACATCATTAAGTCTGTTTTCTAGTTTGAAAGGGTTTCCAGCCATACAGAGGTGGCCAACTTGTATGAAAAAAAAAAAAACCAAACCAAAACTCAAAATTAATTTCAAAAATCACACCACATTCTCTTTGCAGAACTGACTTTCCTCTCTACAACTTCGTACTTTTCTGTTTTATGTCCACTAAGTATCTGAAATGGTAGGACACATTCTGGCTGGCTGGCATCTTTATAAATGCTTTAAGTCTGTTGTTAGATGATGACCACCATGAAAGCTTGAACAGACTGATTAAAGGGGAAAACAGCTAGTTGAACAGTTTCCATAGCCACGAAAGTAACACTAGAGCCACTAGCAAGTATGTGGCTTACACGCTTTGCTGCTGCTGCCCCAAGTACCAGAGACGTAAAAAAGTTACATTTTGCATCTTCTATGATCACTCTCCTTGCCTACTTTTTTACACATTAGTTAGGCTAGTTCCCTGAAAATACTATCACATTTAGGACTTGCATTAAGAAAAACCTCAAACACCCAAGAAAATTCATATTCAAATGGAAAAAAGGAAACAAAAAATATTCCCAAAATAAATACATGGATTGTTTAGACTAGAACATGTGCTTAAGTTTCATTTGTTTCAGCACTGTTTATGCTTGTTTAATCCATTTTCAGGTCTGGTTACTACCCAGGCACAGGCCAACACAAATGCGGAAATTAAACAAGGAAGAAAGGAAAAAAAAAAAGCATCTAGGAATTTTAAGAGTTAGAAAATTTTTAGTTTGCATGTTGAAAGCACTTAAAAATAAATAAATAAATGCACACTAATTAGATGTTTTTTAATGCTACAAGTCAGCAATCTCAGGGGTACCACAACAGCTGAGATTGCAGCTGTGCTGACGCACACTGGCTCTCACAGAAGGTAAGTCTGAAGGCAGGAGATGCTGCCTCCAGATACCTGCTCCAGACGTCGTAGTTCCAGCTTCCAACCCAGCTGCATGCTGAGGTTTGTGTTCACTGCCTTTTGTGCAAATACTGTGGGCTCCAATTTCTGTTCTACACCTCATGATATGCAAGACTGGAGCAAGAGGATGACCTCTGCAATGAACTGAATTAAAATGTTTTTAGCTTTTTCCTTTCATACACCTCACCAATCATTCTTAAATAATAATAAAAGGAAGTTTTTAAAGATGTTAAATCCAAATCAAATAATTCACAAAGATTAGAGAATAGTTCGTTGACACACAGATGGGAAATTCCTCGGCACTTTTCTCCTAGTATAAAGCAAATAGATAAAATAGAAACTTATACTAATAGAAAATTTCAGTTTTCTATACAAAATATCAACACACCCAGAAGAGTTTAGCACCCAGTGCAACATAATGAAGTCATCAGTAACTTCATACAAGCCACTTTCACAACCAGAAAGTATTCAATTCAGATTCATATTCCATTTATATTTCGTTCAACTTACATTCTTTTCTCAGAGATAACATGGTACCATATCTAACACCGCAGAATGTTCTTAAAAGCTTGTTGGCAATTAAGCAGATGGGATTGGACTCTTCCTCCAATATTTTGAAACCTATTTCTTAGGTCAATACACCAGCTTCCCTACCAGACATTCAGCTCCATTCCCATAGTCACAAGTTCAATATTATAGGCTATCCACACACATAGCGTATTTGTCAGCACGAAAAAATGTGTCAGCAGAAATAGTTTTATCTGCTCTACTTGTGTGCCAAGGGCTGCCACATCCTGAACTGCTTCCCATAATCTCAAAAAAGCATTATAGCACAGTGTCAATCTTCCATGAAATATCACAAACATCTCTCCACTTACATACACAGTCAGCAAGGCTTAAGACTAATGAACAAAATTATGTGTGAACCAGTATTACTGTAATACACATCCATTAAGGTAGAACAAAATATAGAACTAACTACACAGCCAGCTATCCAGATCATTTTTTTCTTGTGGCATGCCAAGGGCACCTCTACTGAACAGGGCACAGAGGGTTTGCAGGATTCCCTGCCCCTCAGCTTCACATCCCCATCCCAGAACAACAAAGTCACTTCCCTGCCTTCTGTGATTTGAAGGAAATAAACAAGTAAAGAGAAAACTCACGTATCTGTTCTTTCGTATCACCTCTAGCCTTCAAAGAATCCTTTCATTTCCAATTAAGAATCAGAGAATCATCACACAATATGGCCAGCTAAGGGAATTTCAGAGTCTTCTATAGAATTTAGGGGGCAAATTTGCCATGATTTTGTTTTTTTGGTATGTTACTCTTAGCTTTGCAATGGTTAATTGGTTTTAAATAATAAAATATTCACTGCTAATATATTTGAATCAAAACATCCTGTGCTTGAATGCTATCACACCTCCCTCCACACAGGTATGCAAGAGAAATGATTTCCTACATAGAAGAAATGGCAACACTGTCACAAAGCTTCAAATCATATTTATGTCTAGTTGACCACTGCATAGAAACTAGGTATTCCACAGTTAGCTGACTTGGGGGGGTAAAAGTACTTTTGCTGAACTATAAGTTACCATGGAAATTATAACAAAAAAATTTACTTATTTCTGTAAGAAGTTGTAGGGACTGAAAAACATCACGTATTGTAAGCTTCTGTTATTAAAGTCTAAGCAGAACAAGAATCATGGCTATCACATTCATCGAGCTACCATTCAGTGACACCTCTACAAAAGGATGTAAATGCATACGAGAGTGAAATCTTAAGTAACGTTTTGCGTATCCCATATTTTGGGCCACAACCAACATTCACAGCACCTTGATATGGTCTGGTGTTTCAACTGAGTGCAAACACTTACTCTGCTAAGGAAAAAAAAAGGCAGAAAGAGTAATTCCTTGCAAATCTGCAATTGCATTTCTCTTCACTGTCTAAAACCAGTACTGATGCAGACCACCTAGTTCAGGCACAGCAATTACACTGGCATGCTCAACTACTACGCCAGCCAGAAACAGCCAGACATCCAACAATTTTTTTGCTTTATCTACTCTATTAAACACCAAATACGTCAAGAAACTAACCCTGTCACATTTCTATAGCCACAAACTGTTGCAAAGATATGAACACAGACAGTCCTTTCAGTCTAACAAGACAGCAGTTTCCTGCCATCAAGCTCAAAATCTTACTCACTCCTGGGGGGACTGAAGCTGACACAGGAGCTTTGGAGCACTGTGGTAAAATAATTCCACCACCTTCTCTATGTTTCCAAGCCTCTCAACACTACACAAGAGCTTTGTACATTCCAACTCCTCACTGTAATGTGGAGGCAACTAAAATTTCTTTCAGCTTCAAAAAGATTAGTGGTTCTAATAGTTCTCACAAAGTGTCTCTCAAGTGAGTGGTAAATGACTGCAAATGCAATTGGGATGTACAAATTAATAACTTAGTATCTGGAAGCTGATTTTATTACCTGATAGCAAAAAATCCCAATACAAAACATAAATGCATTAAGAAATGGTCTATCTTAAAAGCATTCACATGAAACTAAAATTATCACCTGTATTTCACTGCCTGAGGTAAACAGTATGTGCAGTAAGTAATTTCAGCATTCTCAAATTTTCTGATACTATTGCAAATACTAACACCAACGTTGTAAAAAATTATTATAGTAAAAAATAAAGTCTTCCTCCAGATTTATCCCACCCCATTCCTTTAGACTGACTGGGGTTTTGAGGACAAAGGGAGACACTGCTGACTGGGAATATACTGAAATATCCTCCCCTTTTGAAAAAGTAAACAGTTTCCTATAAAAGTTTCTTCTTTATGTTCTAAATCCAAGTTAAATAGACAGATCCGTGCAAGAAGTATCCATCTTTAATCTCCTCTCTTCCATAGATTTCTTTATAAAGTGTCTGGGAAGAAATGCAGTATTTCCTCCCTGTTCTCTGGTTCCTATGCCCCTCTGATACAGCTCAAACAAGAGAAGTTTTTGATTACCACTTCAAATAATTAAGGAGAGGGATTAACCTCTTCACCAGATCAAGAAGACAAGTAATACAGGGCTTACACTGTAATAAGGAAGATTGTGCCTAGACACATCTAACGGTCAGGATTGCAAAGCACTGGAAAAAGACTAGGATTTCCTGCACTGGTAGCTAGAAGCAGCTTAAGCTCATAGCTATTGGGAGTAGCGAAGGTATAAACAAGCAGATGGGCTCTCAAAGTGTAGAATCCTTTTAGAAAAAAAGTCACAAACACGGCTCTTTAATCTCCTCAGGGATAAATGGGGCAGACAAACTGCTGTACACTGCACTGACTGACAAAATGCTGAGCCAGAATAAATTAAAAGTACAAGACCTAGCTCTCTTTGCCAAAAGGATTCCAAAAGAGGAACCATTATACAGATGTGTCTTCCCCTATGCAAGAGGAGAGTAAAGGACAGAAGTCAGGTTTCAAGCTCAAGGCTTTAAAATATAACACTGCCTGTATTAAAGATTCAAGCAAAAATCACCAGACAGCAAACTTGCTATGTAAAGAGTGATTTCTAGGCAGCTTACCTCAATGGACCATAATTCAACATTATGAAAGCCAGTATAACCATCACACACAGGGTCCTTCTCTTTGGAGATGATACTTTGAGTTTCTCATTCTAGACAGGAAAAAATAAAGAAGACATGCAATAAAAAAGGGGCACAAGCATGCAAAGGTATGTCAAAAGCTAAATACAGCAAACTATGCTTGCTTTTTAGATTGGTATTTGCCTAACTGTGTATGAATACACACCAAGACAACTTAAAAATAAACCTCTCTTGTTTGTACATTATACTCAGCTTCCAGCCAGTCTATCTGCTCACCACAATCTTCAGGAGAGCCATGAAATAATGAATTAAAAGTCAACTAGATAGTGTGATAGCTGTCCTGACCTAGTGCTGGTGAAAGTCCTGCTTGGAGTGGAGTGGGAGGCTGGGCTAGAAATCCCCAAAGGTCTTCCAATCAACAACTCTATGATTCTGTCTATGTGCAACTTCCATCAGAGCACCTTTCTATAAAGTCAGATCTTCATCAGTCTCTTACCTCCGATACTATTTCATCCAGCTGCCTCTTCAGTGTGCTGTTTTCTTTCTTGAGTTTCTCGTTCTCCAACAAGGCTGCCTCCAGCCTTGCCTCCAGCCCCAACATGTATTCTTTCTTTTTTTTCCGTGACTGAAAGGCTGCCTCACGGTTTCTGATCATGCGCTGCTGCCGTCTCAAGACATTGACCTGGAGAGAAAACACAGAAGCCTGCTAATGATCCAGAAGTTTAAGTGCTTCTATTTCATGCATGTCTGCTCCTCTACTCTGGCAAAAGTCTGCATAGATAGCTTTCTGCCCTCTGCTTTAAATGACCTGAAATGTTCAGCACAGAGGCAACTAGGAATCACGGTACATCTTCAAAAGTTACAGCTCATGGAAAAAACAGGTCCTGCACTGTCTCTGTTTTCTCCTGCATTCTTAAACTTCTCTGTGTGGAGGACACAAAATGTAAACTCAAGCAGCTGACCAAAAAGGACAGAAAATATGTATCTTCAGGTCTGCAAGGTAGCAAGAATGTCTTTCACCTTCACATTACCATTCAACAGTTTATAGGCTACATGAAGAAGTGAAAGGTTTGTTGTAAAACCTTACTTCAAACAGCACTAACTACATTCAGACTGTCCTCTGTCTTCAGTCTCATGCACTTTACAAATAAATTGCTACTTCACAGAATCACAGAATCAACTAGGTTGGACAAGACCTTTAAGATCATTGGTCCAACCATCACCCCAGGACTGCTAAGCCCACCGCTAAGCCATGTCACCAAGGACAAAGTAATCTCCCCTCAAGATCTCCCCTTATGGCTGCCCCGCATGACCTCCACGCAGCTGCCCCTCATCTGCCCCCCCTAGCGGCCCACAATGTGTAGGTACAGCTGCCACCCTCATGGCCACCCCTCATGCCCCATGGTTGCCCCTGCTCCCCCCTCACAAATGCCGCTCACCCCTTCTGCCACCCCTCTTCTCCCCTCACAATCTCCCCTCATGGCCACCATTCCTTTCCCCTCACCATCTCCTCTCATGGCCACCCTTCTTCCTCTTCCCTCACGATCTCTCCTCACGGCTGCCCCTCAACTCTTCTCATGATCTACCCCCATGGCCACCGTTCCTCCCCGCTCATGATCTCCCTCACGATCTCCCCTCAGGATCTCCCTCACGATCTCCCCTCAGGATCTCCCTCACGATCTCCCCTCAGGATCTCCCTCACGATCTCCCTCACGATCTCCCTCAGGATCTCCCTCAGGATCTCCCCCACGATCTCCCTCAGGATCTCCCTCAGGATCTCCCCCACGATCTCCCCCACGATCTCCCCCACGATCTCCCCCACGATCTCCCCCACGATCTCCCCTAGCTCTTTCTCTGTGGGAACAGAGTTCAAATGTTCGTGCTGAAGACTGCTGCTCAGCCTAGAAAGCCAAAATGGATTCAAATGGACTTGTGGAGAGAATTAGGGGAGCGAGAGCTATGTG
>JBCJKH010013632.1:0-28579 GCA_039877255.1 Loriculus beryllinus | reverse complement strand
AAGGGAGCACATAGTTTTGTTGTAGTGCTGATCAGACTCTTCTTACTGTAATGGCTCCTGTTTTCTCTTACAGTCAGTTGGACATGAGCAAGTCTCACAAGAAGTCCTTCCTTGTTTACTTTTTTCATACATCAATTAGCTGTTATCATGATGGTTTTAACAATATGCTTGCCTGTGGTATTTTGGCAACATGCTTTCACCAGTGGGTGAACAGGGGAGTCAAATAATGCCAAAGGTCTTCTATCAGGTAGGTTAAAAAAAACCCACCTTCCTGTATCTTTTTTTTTTTCCCCTCCTTCCAAGAGAAAACACGGAATCATTTTTAAATTCTGAGGGATTTTGAGACTGAGCTTTAAAATCCTAGGGTATATATGTGAAATAATCTACCAACTAAAAGCTATGGGCTGGTCAGCTGACCTACAACCCTGCTACTGCGATAGTCTCCAGTGTGTAGTAGTATATGATTCATATGCACTTATTTCTGACTGTGTTCATCTCTGAAATAATCACTTCCTTCTAGATAAATGTATTCAGTACTATGACTACTCCATCCATCATATTAGGTAGGGTTGTTCAGCTGAATGCAGCTCTATTCCAAATAATGATGGTCTCTAATATTTTCCTGAAAATGTGGGTAATTTATTATCATAGGCTAATTATGCCCAATACGGCTACAGGATGACATTTATTGCAAGAGGTGGGCTGGAGGGAGCTGGGAGACATTGCATTGTCACTGGAGTAGTTTCTGAGAAGGAATTTAGCTGCTTGTCCAGCATTTCTGCCACAGCTCTGGGAAGCATTTTCCTCCCTGCAGTGTGCTGGATGCACTTTTGTCCCCTGTTTCAGGCAGGATTGATGATTAACCATACATCAACCTGGCTAGGGATTGCAAAAGCTCCTTCTCTTGCCACATCAGGTCCTGGGAAGGAGAAGCATGGTTGCTTTTTTTCAATGTCACGCACCTTTCCACTTTCATGAGCCCCAACAGGGACTCGATCCGTTGGACACAGATCCCCACCCCCATGGCCTTGGTTTCTTGTCCAAGTGGCAACTTCCTCCGATTTCTAGCCAATCTCTGAATGCACAGACAGGGGATGTAAAGCAGTAAAATCCTGGTTTATAGGCATCTGCTTCTCATCTGGGAAAAATACAGTTCTCTGTGCCTGACCAGGAAAATTTGGATTCAGAACGTCAGAAAGAAGAAACATCACCCATTATTTCTATTGTAATTTAAAAGCTTTTTCTAGGTTTCTCTCCTACTGCTGCTCTTTGCTCAGAAATTAATAGCTGAGGGAAATATCAGTTTAACTGCTGTGCAATATGTTTTTGTTCACCTTGGGAATTACTCCAGGATAGGTCTACCTACTTGAGATCAATAACAATTTTTTTGTTGACCTCACTTGGAATGAACAGTACCTTTATTTTTTATTATCTATGCGTGAAATAGCTCAGTTCTCTGAATTCTCATTTAATCCCAATTTGATGTTTGCATTTCTCTCTTTGTGAGTGTCTTGCCACTGTGAGCAGAGACTGTCAATAAGAATGTTATCAGAGCCTTCCCATAATTGTGAAAACTTCTTTTAGGTCACATCTGTGGCTGCTATTTTCCAGGGAGAATAACTCAAGCCCCTTAACCTTTTCTTACAACTTAGATTTTAAAGACCTGTTATTATCTTTGTTGCCCTATGGCACATCCTTTGAAAGGCAGTACTGTGCTTCCTATATTGCAGTGCCCAGCTGAGCAAACAGGTCGAGGTAAGCTCTGTATGGGTTATAGCTGTTACAGATCATCTCATATAGAAAGTGTATCATCTCTTGTTGTTTACTCTATCCCCTTGCTAATACCATTTGATGTTTGCTTCTCTGCCTGCTGCTGTGCACTAGGTTGATAGTTTCAGTGATTTTTCTACAATAATTCCCCAAAGTCATAGGCTGTGTTAGGGTGCTTCACCTGGGAAGGGACTTGGCCATTTCACCACCAGGGAATTTATGTGGTAAGTCCTGGAAGATAGGGAAATCATAGTCAAAGTACCTTGTGAAAATATTACTGTTAGTGAAAGCAGTCACTGCAGAGTGTGTAATGATTCTGGACTGTGAAATGACATTTGGAACCAGGGAATAAAAATACATCAGTTTAATGACTCATTTTGACAAACACAAAACTGTGGAAAGCTTTTTCCATTATTGTCATCTTTGTGGAGCCATTCACAAGCGGCAGTGGCATCAGCAGAATGCACAGCTGCTTTATTAGAGGTACTATTCAGAGGTGTTTGATTTTGGGGTTCACGTAAGGTGACCCAAGACAGCAGAAGCCATCCTCTCCTCTGTCAGATTGGAGAAATGTTCAGACAACTAGATAGTCAGTGACTTCTGGGCCAGTGATTAATTTACTGAGACTTTAGGCAGAACTGTTTGTTCTTCAATTATCTTTGAAGACTAAAATAAGGCTGGGGTTTATAAACAGGTTATATAAGTGTTTGGGGTGACTTTAGGGGGAGCGTCCCTCCTTGATTTCACAATTTATACTGAAAAGCAAAAAGTACAATACCTTTTAGCCTGCTTAAGTGTGTTTCTCTAATTACTGGAGTTTTCGCTGCAGTCTTACATGGGTGTTACTGGAGTGCCTGTGGTCCAGTGCCATGTCTGCATGGGTCTCTCCAAGCAAGGCAGTGACTGACATCTGGCAAGGCTGTCAGAAGCACCTTCACCTCTCCACCTTTGATGGATGGTAAAACCCAGGCAACTCCCTGTGGAAACCAGGTAAAATTATTTTCAGCACAATTACAGAAAGTGTGATTAAGACAAGGAAAAGTTCAGGGAGGTGAAGAAGAAATCACCAGTTGCTCAGATATGGTCACAGTGTAAGAAATGACCTCTCTGATTACTTTCTCTTTCTTCAGACCTCAGAAGACATCTGCCTTGCATCAGGCAGTACTTTTGACCTTGATTTCCCAAGCTGTCAGAGGAGGAAGGAAAGCACACACACTTGCTAGGTGACTTTGGTGGTACAGAAAAGGAGTGCTAAATGCTGCTTTGAATGACTTCTGAAGTCTCAGCAGGATTTTGTCATACATGAGAGTGAAGTCCAGCATTCAGCATTGATTTGAGGCAGTGCCCCTTAATGTACTTGTCAGCTAGTGGTACTAAGAGTGGTACTAATGTAAGACTGCTTGGGATGGCCTTTGCTTTGCCATACTAGCTGTAGATATTTTTGCTCCTAGACATGTCTGAGGAAGCAAGTAGTTTATTTTGGAAATATTTCATAACCAGCAGTTTTTAATTTTCCTTTTTCACTTGCATCCTGTTTCGTCATCCCACAGTTTATCTCTAAATTTCAGGTAAGCTTCAAAACCAAGTCTCCAAGGGATGAGTTGGAAGATGATGGAGAGCTACAGCAGGGGTGTGAAGCCTTTGGATCTGGAAATGTGGGATCAGCTAGAGCCTGAGAGGGCACATAAGCCTGGCACTGTAGGAGGAAGTGAAGAGGCAGGTGGTGAGGGTGCTGCAGTTTGGCATGGAGAAATGGGATGTTCTGAGATCTAGTGGAGCCCCCATATGTAGTAGCTATTTGTCTCATTGCATGGTTCATCTTTTGGTCCTTGGTCATCATCAAAGTAGGTGATTGTAAATAGGTTTAAACTTAAAATCCTTTCAGAAATGTGAGAATCCTTGTATAACGTGCAGTTTCCACATGGTCTGAACTACTGCCCCTAGAAACTCACCAGATTTATATTAAACCATAGTGTGCTGTAATTTTTAAACATTTCTGCCTGTTTCAAGAAGTAATAAATTGTTTCCTGTTGTTGGTATGGTACTTTAAACTGCAGAAGAGAGAGGATTTAGGAATATGTATGAGCTAATGACAAATTTTAAGTACTATATCAATAAAGACATTAAAGAGGTGATAGAAAATGTGAGAGACAGGATACTTCCTATTGATTGCCAGACACAGGAATGCTGTGGTAGTTCTGGGCGTTGCTGTGTTTCATCAGAGCCACTGTATCCATTCCATCTGCAGAAAGTGATGTAACATGGAACTGTTATTGCTGATCTGGAACAAAGTATCAGGCGATTAATTAGAAAGTGATTATTCTCAGCCAGCATACTATTGAAGAGTAAGTTATTAGATAATACTGTTATTAGTAACTGCTCCTTTATATTGCAGCAGGATCATTCTTTAAAGCCAGGCTCTTCTGCTTGTCCCAGCCAGTTTGCAGTCTCCTACTATGTTTATGCCTTTGAAGACCCTACAGAAGGAAGGTGAGGTAAGAAACATGCACCAGCCCCATAGGCTGTGCTTCAGGCTACCTGGGCAGAGAGGGAACTGTGAGCTCTCACTCCTAAACTTTCCACACACACAGCCTGCACAGCCCCCTGGCAGGGCACAGAGATGCTCAGAAAGCCTCTCATGGTTTATTCCTTGAGGAAAACTCATGTCCCCCCTCTTCCATCTCCTTGCCTTTGTTTCTAATTTGTAGGAGGAAACCCTCCCACAAGATGCCTGGACATGAGTACGGTGAGAAATATATTTTTTTAATACCTTTTGCTATTTATGTTATTAAGAGGGTATATGAAACACACCAGTAACCATTAGACTTGCTGCTCTTCTGTGAAACTTTACTTCTTACTCATCTGTCAAATTTCATCGAAGTGCAGTGTGAAACCTAATAATGATTTCTTTTTCCATGTATCTGCTGAAACCATCGGAAACATAACCAACAGCAGAACTTCTTTGTATTGCATCCAGAATACAAATACTCATTTATAGTAATTCTTCATGTTGAGTTGGCAGGCAGGAAAACCTCTCAGCTAGTGCAAGTCATTTCCTTTCTCTGCTTACCTCTGAATTCCTTGAGTCTAGTGTTGGTCCTCCCTATATGCTGTTACGTAAAAGACTGTTAAGGAAACCATAATTACTGTGGGTAAACAAAAAACCCCAAACTAAACCAAACCAAACCAGATTTTCACAAACTGCACCAATGTGATAAAAATTGAGTAAATCTGGGTTGTGGTGACATTGTCTCCAGAGAATTATACAGATCAATAGTTTAATTTTTATTTTTTTCCTATTTAACTAATTGATTAGTTAATTAGATATTGTCCATAGGATGCTGCCATGCGAAAAAAAAGAAAAAACCCACAACAGTTAACTGCAATCCCACTTCTTGAAAATGAATTTCACTGCCATCACATAAAGGACATGTTTGTGTTTGTTTCCTCTGTTTAAATTCTGCTTCCTCCTTGTGAAACTGTTAATATGGTAGAGCCCTGCTCTGAAATTGCCTACAAACTCTTAAAAACATAGTTAATTACAGATAGCCCAATTTAAACTTTACAGCTTTCTTGATACATTCAGAATGGAAGGTGGTTTGTACTAACCAGCAAGAAACACGTTGTACTACTTCTGTGTGCTTGGAAATCAAGCAAGAGGGGCTCCTTCTGCTGACAGTAAAATTGAGGCTCACTAAATAAAAACGGGAAGATAAAAATTAAACATTCTGCTGGTAATATGGATTAAATCTTTGAATTATATACCAGTCTTGTTTATGGATGCTGAACCGCTACAGAGTGCAGTGCAGGGGGTTGCAGGGATTAAAGCTGCAAAAAAGGTCCTGCTAAAGTGATTAGAAGAGCAGTGCTGTAGTGCATTATATCATATTCCAACAGTATTTACAAGCAACTTGTGCCTAAAAATGTCTTGTTTGTATATTGCTTTGGAGGTGTTCTGGGCAGTTGTTCCTGGAAGTTGTGTGGAACTGGGCAGGGCCAGGAAGGAATCAGAACAGGACCATGCTCTGGATCTGCAACAGCCTTTGGCAAGTAACCCAAGATGGATTTTTTTTAGTCTTCCTTTATAAAAGAAATAAAGATGAGCTCTCTTTAGTGCTTGTAGGTGGGAAGTGTTCTTTAAGTTTCAGGTACCACTGCTGAACACTTTAGTGGTGAAGAGTTGCGCAGAGTGAAAAGAGCACAGCAGCATGGTGCTGTGAAAAGGGGCAGGGTCTGACAGCCATTTTAGAGCACATTTCAATCACAAGAACCTCAGAATCACAGAAAATTGTAGTGTCTGAAGATGTGCAAGCCATCACCTTTGGTCTGAGATCATGCTATTTTAAATTATCATCTTAATTCCACCACCAATGTAAAATCGCTTAACATTACAACTAAGGAAAAGTTATGTTGTGTCTGTGACTCTTCCCAAGACTTGCCCAAACTGTAAAACATGGCCCTGCCAAACCTACCTGCAGCAGGTGTTGATAAGGAAGCAGAAGTGGGAGGGTTCTGAAGCTCTGCAGTGCTTGTGGGCACGGTGAGTTTTCCACAAACCCATATGTACCCCCTCAGACGGGAGACCTATGATGAAGAATGGCATTGTCAGTGGGTCCACTGTGTCAAAAAGGCTGGCAGTAGAGGATTGCTCAAGGGTGAGTAGGTTGCATAGAGCAAAGAAGTGCTTTCTTCTCCTTCCCACTCTGACCCACACACCCAGTCTCATTTTTCTCTCCTCTTTTGGGAAGGGCAAGAAGACTCCTTCCTACCCCAAGCGGGATCCCCAGGTGCAAGGATGTGGTCCTGTAACTGCTGAGCTTCTCTACCCTGTCCTGGTTGCACCATGTTCAGATCACCCTGAGATCCTGGAGGAGCACTGGGATGATCTGTTCAATGAGACATGTGCAAGGTGCTGCACTCTGCGAGAGAGTAGGTGATGTCCTGAGCAAATGAGGATGGAGGCTGTGATTATCTGGAGGGACAGAAACTGGGCTATTCAATGACTGCTCTTTCCTCTTCCAGGTAAAAAACAGTTTTGGAGAGAGACTCATCTTGAGCAGGAAACACCTGACAATTTCTTTAGACCTCTCAGAAGCCCTGCTTAGGAAATGAAATATAAAACACCCTATCTTGTTGTATGTCATTTCCTAAGTGACAGCTGATTGCGTTTTGGGAATGTTTTCTCATTTTCTGAATTAAATCAGTTTGGTATTCTGTAGCAGACAGTACTCATTAACCTTTTAAGGGTTGCCAAACTGGACTGAAGCATGCAATGGAGAAGGAAGAGAAAGCAAAAAACCTTCTGTTAAACATCATTGTAATCTGATGCTTCTGAAGCAACAGGCAACGAAGACCAGGTCTTCTCCTTGCTGCAATTTATTAGATGTGACACTGGTTTATGCTAGAGCAGGTTTGAAGAGGGTACAAAACATAAACGAAACTTATGACATGTAGCATGAATATCATTTATTATCTTACCAAACTCTGATGCTTAGAATGATACTAATTTTCATAACTAATGATTTCACATAACTCTTCTAGACTGTTGGGAAGAAGACAATAAAAGTCTGCTTTCTAAACCTCAGTAAGAACACACAGCAGAAATCAGGAGAGAAGAGTTGCATGATCTCACACCACTACTGCTGATGAATCCAGGGATATGTAAGTAGAGCTAAATAAGAAATTTAATGAATTTCTTTAAAGAAATTCTTTACGGTTTTGGCTTCCCTTACCTCCCCCCACTCTTCAAAATACATTGTGGATAGTGGCTGCATGATACCCAATCCATGATTTTTGCTATAAAGTACCTACAGAGTGAGTGAGGTGAAATATTTAAAAATGCTGATATTATATGTACACTTACAATGTTTATGTGGCTGAGAAATGCCTATGTTTATGGTCTCTGATACTCTGCAATAACTCCTGGTCCCTGATTCTTCATTACTGTAAAGACTTGTAATACCCCTTTTGGTGAGGTTCAATAGAAACTAAAACTACACAAATTAATCTGTTACTTCATTTATATCTTATACAAGTACCCTGTAAGCAGAAAAGGTCTGTAGTCACCTTTCCTGCTAATGTTGCTCTTCTATGCAAGGTAGCTACCCCACCACAAAATGGTACCTGTACACTTTTTGGTGGCAAGTAAGTTTTAAAGCAAAGTGGTAAAACTTCTGATACAGCCCTTCTCCCAAGAGAGGAGACTGGCTCAGGCCTATTATTTTGGGAACCAATGAATATGGATCGGTTCCCACAGCACATCTACATAAAGAGATAGGGTGTTCCCAAATCCAGAGTTCTTAGCAGGGGCACTGGATTTTCTCAAATGCACTGCTGGTAGCTTTTCCACCTGGTAACACAAACATGACAGTGACTCAATCACGTGGCTCATGAGGGTCATGAGAGTGGTACTTGGGAATGAGTGTGATGGAACTTTGGTATCAGTCAGCTGGTCGTAGTAAAACCAGCCAAGGCAATTGGAGGCCAGCTAGGAGAAACCACCCTTCTTTGCATAGCTCCAGGCAAGAGGAAGTACTGTCCTCACTACCTCTAGGGCAGGACCTGTGCCTTTTCAGGACACCCCTTGCTGCACCTTCCACCCCATTTTTCTTCAAATGAGAATAAAGAATAAAACAGGTAAAACAGCAAAGGCGTTAACTTGTTCCTTCTATTCCCTCCAAAAGCCCAACTAGGATAGGAAAGAAAGAACATAGAGGATACCAGGATGCCTGTTTAGTCCATTCTGCAACATTCTGTAACTGGGAAAATATGCCCCCCTGCTTTTTGGGCGCATCCTCTTTAACCAGCAGCCATTACAGCTGAAATTTATTTAGGGTGTATGCTGAGGTTCTTCTGTGTTTCTGAAAGAGTCATGCTGCACACTGGAAGCATAGGAACTCCTGTAATTTAAGGATGTTTCATTGCTCTTTTTACCACATCCTTGGGAAACGATTGAGTAGAAAAGCTTAAGATCTGGAATTGTGCATTGAATCTTCATAGGAAATGTTCATGCAAATAGAAGGTGTTGCATTTTAACTTAGAGTAGACACAGCTGTCTAACCAAAGTCATGTGGAATAAACATTGGTGGTGGAAGTATTGCTGAGGATAGGGTTCTTTTCAACTCTATTGCAGAGAACTTGTCTCATACAGTGTAGGCACCAATAGCTAGTTATGCCTGATATACATTGGGTTTAGACCAAATCTTACTGAAGGGAAACGTAGGGCACCAACCTGCCGTGTACCTTCATGTTGCATGCCCAGCCAACACGGAGGAAAGCAGGAGAGGTGAGGACTGCCTCCTGCCCTACAGCACAAATTTCACTGGGTCACATGAAGATCCTGTCAAACAATGACTCTTCCTGAACTTAGGTGGAGTTTTCTGCATACCAGAACATGTCAGCTAATTAGTACTGAAATGTCTGTGTAACAATGGCTGTACATGTATGATTTTTGTATATTTAAATTGTTTAATGCATTTTTAACTTATGGAAGTGTATTTGATATTATTTCAAGAAACTAATCTTTCAAGATAAATTTAAAAAAAAAAAAAACATATATATATATGCATAATAGGTATGTACAGATTTAAATTTCTCTCCCTGTCTTAAAAATCACAGAGGAATGAAAGACACTCAGGAGTATATGGTGTCCACCTGGAAAAAGCAATTAACAGTTGAGATCATTTTGAGGCAGAGGAGCCCCAAATGGACTCTGGCAGCTGCTGAGAGGAAAATCTGCATCCATCACGCACACAAGCAAAGCCTGGCAGCACGCAGCCCATGCTGTGGGTGCCTGCTTAGTCACAGCAGTTTGCACCCATACACCCTCTCCAGGTACAGAGCCAGACCTGGCCTAAATTTCCAGAAGGCCCACCCAGTAATTTAACTAGAATATGGTTAAGGAGCCAAACCATGCTCTGATCTTGTTCCCTAATTTGTTCCACCCTGGAAATAATCTGTAGTGTCTGTGGTATATTGGTCCCTCTCTGGTCCCTCTTAGCCAGGGCTTATTGGTTTAATAAGGAAGCTGTGGCTGCAGAACCATTGCTATAAGATGCTTTAAAGAAGATGGTGTTAATTTCTTAAACATGTGTCACCTTTCCTCATGCATGAAGCTTCCTAACTGGCAGCCTTTGGATTTTGTTGGCACTGGCTGCACACCTGCGCCTGTCCATGCATTAAACCTTGACTGTAGGACTCTCGTCACAAATGAACTGTCAAATCATTACTACGTTTGATGCAGCATAATCTGTCTTGAAATTAGAATTGGTCCATCCAGGCTCAAATTTCACTTGCTACTGAGGCTAATACACTGTTTTGAATATGCATTCGTGGAGACTCGCATCCATTGGGATCCAGAGGGAGTACAAGTTAAGAGCAGATTTTCTGAATTAGCATGTCGAGAGGGAAGGGTCTTTCATTTAGACTGCTGCAGATGCCTCTCCCTCTTGTTCATTACAATTGCATTTCATCAGCTTTATGATGTCCACATGTCAATTGAGTGTGAGGATTTTGCACACAAAAGAGCCTCAGGGAAAACGACTTCACTAGCTAATCAGCTGATTATCATACCTCAAATGGGCTGCAGTATGCTGCTCCAAATACTATATCAGCGAGAGTGGAATTGAAGATTAAGACAGCAAAAAGAAAGCTCTACAGCCCAGTTTAAAGAAATCAAACAGGAATTTGTCAGGGATAGAAAGAAGCAAATATAGCTGGGACAAGTGCCTTTGAAATATCCTGAGGCTGATTAAACAAAACAACAAATGCCTTTCTTCAAAAGGTGTTTGGGGGTGAAAGGTTAATTAACTGTATTATCTGCCTGTTTATGCCCAGCTGTGTAAAGCTCAATAACACAAGCTCCCACCCTGGTTTTAACATTGCATCCAAGAATCAAGACCAGTTGCAAGAACAGCCTCTCCTAATAATTGAATTAGCCTCTGAACGAGCTGAATGCTCACACCAAAGCAGACTCGCTCTCACACCCTCCCTCTCTACATGGTTCTATCTCCTATTTGGACCTGTTGTCTGGATGGGGTTCTCTAATGTGTGGTTCTTAGAAACCAATTTCAGTAAATGATCAAAACAGTAATGAAGAGACTCCTATGGAGAGCCTCGCACAATGGCTCCTGGCAGTTCATATATATGGATTCCTCCAGCCCATAAATATAGATCTATAAGAAGCACCGTTTAATGGTTAGTGTGGGCTTTTTCTTTTTGTCTGAAATTTACCAAAGTTTTATCCCAGCTCCCTGGAGTCCTCCCCAAGTCTATCTAAAATGCAGTTAGAGCAGAGGCTGTCTTTTGCTTCACAGAGCGTCTGCCTTATGCTTTCATCAGAGTAGTCTAACTCACACAGATGCACTATTTAACAATGCCATCCCCTGCTTTCATCAGAAGGGGGAAGGTTGCAGAGCTGAGCCCTGAAGAATAAGGGGGGCAGGTCCCCTGTGATCGGCGAAAGCTGAACATCGGTGCCAGTTTCCATCTGTCATGATAGCCTATCTCCGAACCTTCAATCTGTCAAAAGCTTGCTGCCTAGCTGAAGGCTCCAGGAGATTTGGTGCACTAAACACATTTGACAACAGCATTATCACTGCAAGGAGCCCAGCAAAATGCCATCAATGTGTTAATTGTAGCCGGCTATGTAAAATGTCACTTCCCATATCATTTTACAGAGGCTTTGCCTATTTTGCAGTTCCTAATTTTCCACCCTTTATAAATGTGTGGATTGTTCATGTGGAAATGTGGTTCTTTTTCGTGTCAGCTATGGTTTGGGGCTGCTTTTTGCTTAAATGGAGTTTAATCTGGGTGCAATGCATTGCTCTAAGAAAGCAGCAGTATCTGTGGAAAAATAAATAAATAAAAAGCACTTCTGGAAATGAATTGTCCGTACATTGCTGCTGTTCTAATTTTATATATCACTGGAGATTTATTTCTGCATTTGTACATTCTTTAGTGTATAAATGATTCATTTTGCTGCTGCTGCTGCAAACTCCCTTTATCGAGTGCGCAGTGTTTTTACATTCCTGAGAGTTTTCCTCCATCATGATGTAAGAACACTTTTGTAATGATAAACATGAGAGTACAGCATAAATAAATGAAAAATCCCCCTTGAAGGTATGAATGTGCTTTTTAGCACCCAAGTAGCTAATATTCAATTTCTGATACAACCAGTGCCAGGTGTTAAATTTCTCTAGTTACTGTCACTAATGCAAATTAGATTCTTTTTGTGCTCGTAAAAAATCAAATCCACATTAGAAATTAGCTATAAAATGTAATGACTTAAATGCTATAGTGTTTTACAAATCTCCCTGCATTTCTGCAGTAGATAATGCTATAAAACTAGGAAAGGATAATAAAATATGGTAGAAAGTTGAGTTATTTAAAGGTCTTTTGTGACTGCTTACTCAGGGATTTGATGTATTATTTTGCTTTCTTTCCTTGTTGGTTGAAATAAGCATGCTTATGATTTCATTTCTTTACCAGATTAGATGTAATCAAAGTCTCCTTTGAATTTCATGTTACTCTAGCTGCAAAGACTGTTCGCATTATTGGAAAATATCATGTGGTGAAGTTTATAATATATTTGAAACTTTTAATCATTGGAACTGTAAATGTGTCTGACAGCTCTTAAGAAAGTTCAGTGATGTTGTTAGTGGCTCTAATACTGAGATATATGTGGTCCGTGACAATTTTCCAAACGAATGAGGTTTTTTGCTCCCCTCCCTCCCTGATATCTTTCAAAAGCAAACAGGTAAAAAAAGGAAGGCTCTGAGTGAAAATACAAAGCACAATGTACACTGAAAAGAAGCTTTTATAAACTGGGGAAAAAAGTCTTAAAAAATGAATAATAGCAAAACTTGTGTTTGTCAATATTTAAATCCTAGGAAATATGACATATTTGTGCAAAATGAATATTTTGTCATCTCCTGATAAGTACTTAATTCAAGGTATTAAAACAATATTGCAATGAGGTTTTTAAGTCCTAGATGAATAGTGCATTTCCTGCATACTAAAGAATGTTTAGAATGTTAGAAAGCATTTTCCCTCTCTATTTTCCATATTCCCTGAAAAAAAGTCACTGGAACTGTTAAATGCTTGTTTCCCATTTAAAACCCGTTATGCATCCTAATCCTCGTAACATAGTCATGAGTGGGATGATAGCCTCAACTCCAGTCCCATGAACATATGCACTGTCTCAAACCCAGTCAGAAAGACTTGTATAAGCTCCTTTTAAGAGAAAGGGCAATGTGACTGTAATGCTCAGCCTCTGATGATCATGGTATAGCAATTTGCTTCGTTGCCTGCAATGAGACACAAGGTAAGATGGGGAGAAATAGAATTATTTTTTTTTTGGTTAGGAGTGTGATCATTCTTTAGAGGACAGTTCTGTTCAAGCTGCTGGACAGATGTCATTAACTGCAAAATAATGCACAGTAACAGTCTTCTGTGGCATCTGAAATCTGGACCACACTCTTCCTTTTCTTGAGGTCTAGGTTTTCAAAAGTGACTAGGCATAAAGAAGAGAGATGAGCTTGGGAGTCCCAAATAAAGCCTTTTTTGGAAACTATTATGGATTTTCTCCCCAAAACTCATTTGAAGGTACAAGAACTTAAAATATGTGGTTGCTTGAAAATTGTGGCATAAAGACACAGCAGGAAAGTTCAGTCAAAGCAAGGAACATGCATTCCTCGGGTACCTGGCTGGGGAGTCTATCAAGCACTTTGTCCCTAGTACCACAGGCATGGAATATTAATATAAAATCAATCTTAAAAATAAATAATAATTTGGAATAGAAAAAGAGGTACTGAAACATGAGGAGCAGTACCTGCTATAGAAATTTCTCCGCATCGCAACCCAGCTGTCACATACGTGACCAAGAGTGGGCTTAAGGGCTGTGGATGGGCAAAGTGCTCCTCAATGCCACCCTTTCCTGCTGATCTGTCCAGCCACAGCAGTAGATAATCTCAATGAGTTGCATATGAATGCAAAGTACTTGAGCATTTAGCTTTTTAAATTTATACCTTTTCAGAAGATCGCCACAAAAAAATAAATCACATTTTCAAATACAGTCTCTATATTTCCATTTCAGGACACTACTGGCCAATGCCTTGCTCTTACCTATGGTGTTCGAGGACAGCTTGCAAGACTGTGACTCATCCCAGACTGTTGCATGAGATGGCCCCAAATTAAATAATTTTACCATGCAATCTGATTATTCAAAAGCCATTGGGAGACTCAGACCTTAAATCTAAGGCACTGCAAAACCTGTCATCAAATATAATTGGTGTTAAATGTTCTTGGGGTTTTGTGTATTCCCAGAATCACGCAGTTCCATTTAGTTAAGCTGAGAGAGCAAATATCAGAAATCGTTCTGCTCCTGACCACTCAGCTCAAAAGACTGAATGAGGAAGAGTCTGTATTTCTAGCAGAAGAAAGTGCTTGAGTTTTATTTGTCATTTCCCTTACAGTTTTTATTTATGCACTCAATTCCCTCTGCATCGATGTGCTGCAAAATTAAAACTAAAATCCACACAACTTTATTGGATTAGATTGCTTTATTCTAACCAAACATTTCTAATGCTTATAGTAAGATTCAAATGTGTTGTTAGGGCGGCAGATCCTCAACTGAAGCACATCCTGCTACACAGAATCAGTGGGACTATGATACTGAATATTTGTCTTACCTTGTAGAAAAACCTGAGTTCTCTAAGATTTTGCAGCAGTCAGGATTTAGTTCCCACTGGAAGAACTGGAAGTTTAATTTGTCTTCATACAATTGCATCTTAAGTCTCCAGAAGCTTGAGCAATGGGACTAGAAAAGGTGGTTCAGTTCTGCTTCATACTTAATGTTGTCTTCTTTCCCTTTGCAGTGCCATAACCATGCAAACAGGTAATGAATATATTCCCATGATTGCCTGCGGTTAGTTCCTTCAGTATAAATACTGAATTCTTGTTTCTTAATTTGTACAGGTATTGTAGCAGATTGACAAGTCGATGTATTTATGCCATTAAGGTAAGGAAATTTTGAGTCATAAAAAAAAAGATTTTTTTGTTTCCAAGTAAGAGTAGCAGAACGCTAATTGTAAAAATTATGCCATTATAGCAAAAAATGTAAATAACAGCATGTGATCTTCTACCCAAATAAGATGAATGGGTAAGACTTGTGTTTTAAGCAGCAAACATTTTATTTGTTATCCTTTAATGAATTGATATATTTTAGTGAACGACTTTGTATAAAAGGTATAGCTGTAAAAAATGTAAGCTCTTTGAAGGACCTGACAAACAAGAAAAAGGTAACTTTCTCTAATTATTTAACTTGCTGGGGCTTGACTGTTCAGTTCTGAGTTACAAAGACAGCTATTATTTTTATCTGAATTGTTATCCAAATATTCTGGTCAATAATCCATCACTAGCAAATACATTATTTACACTGAGGTAACAAGTATAATTAATAAGCAAGATGAAAATATGATCAGAAATATGATCTTTCTTTTTCTGTTCTTTATACATTGATATCACTAGGACAATATCAGGTAGATGCACCTAATTCTAATTTGGTGTCTGGACTGAATCAGCTGTTTGCTGCAGAAGGCACGGGGGTGGCATGTTCCAGTTCAGTGTAAGTTGCACATAGGCCTGAGCTGGAAGGTTTGGTTCTGGAAAGTAATTTTTTTTTCCACTGAGGCTAATGGGAATGTCATCTTCATGACTTTTTCCCATGACTTCATGGGAAAAAAGTGCCATTGTGGATCTTGAACAATTTCTGAATTGTTTGAAACTCAGGGGAAAGGCTGGCACTTGCTTTTCTAGTCTGGACCAACACTGATTCATGAGGAGTGGTGTAACCCTAAAAAGAAGAGTTTTGCTATAATTTTTCAACTGAGTTGTTATTAAGGCCTCATCTTCACTAAAATAAGACTTTTGTACCCTATCTTCTTTCACTCCTTTTCTTACTACACTTGTATTTGCAGAAACTGTGTTTTTCAAAACACATTAATTGATATTATGAGAAAACAACATCTCTGCTTTTATGTCTCCTTATAGGCAGTTTTAGGGACTAGCCATCTACATATTTAGCATTGCTACCCAGGCTGTTCTTTGTTATCTACTAAGCAGAACATGTTCTTTTCCAGCAACATATAAAGCAGGCAAATGGCTGCTCATCATCCATTTTTCAAGCATGTTGTACATACAATTCTCTCCTGGCTAATAGCTCCTTCTATTGTCCATGATTTATCATTGTCAGTATTCTTTACATTTCCTGTTTATCCATTTTGCTGGAACTCTGTCCATTTTAAAAGGACATCCTAGATTTAATTAGCCCATGCAGCATTTTCTCATGTAGGTTGAAGCATATATTGTTTTGGAGCATATAAAAGTATAACTTTCACTGGTATGTTTTTGCTCCAATTCTTTCTCTGTCTTTTTTTCTAACTCTTCTAAAACACTATAAAGTAAGTATCAAAGGTATCCTGGGTAATTAGCCATTACAGTACTGTCACAGAGGCTTCTGCAGTCAATACAGAGATAATTTGGGCAATGGTGAATGACAGCATTGTCCAGACTTTTGGGATAATCAAGGACACATCCAGCTGTACCAGACATCTGTCAGACCCATGAATCATTTCAAGTAGCTTTATAATAGCCAGGCAACTCGAGCAAAGATAAACATTCCAGCAGCACACAGCCACGGGGAAAAAATACTGCTCCTACCAGAAAGCATTTACCTGGTCTATGCTGCAGGCCTATCGTTCAAAGCAGAAGAGGTACCATGCACATCTTTCTGATTTTGGAAGTGGCATACATTTGTAATGTTACCTAATGTAGCAAGAAGACTGAAATAGCATACCCTACACATGCACATGCATATTCATTAGAATTATTGGGGCAAAAAGAGAGTCAGGGGAAAAGTTGCAAAATCCCAAAGACTGAAGTAATCTTGATAAATGCAATGTGCTCCCTTTCGAATAAGAGTATTTTTACTCTTTACATTGGCCTGAATTTACTGGTTGTATATTTTTAGATTTTGCTTACATACAGTGAGATTCTTACTTACTCTAAATGTGCATGAAGATTAGGAAGGAGCTAGAAAACTCACTTGTACTTCCCTGTTGCTGTCACCTTATTCATGTCATTGCATTGGAGAGCTGAAATAAAACAAAACCGGCGCTGCACTTTGATGTCCTGGGGAAAGCCTGTGGGTGCAGTCGAGCTGTGAGGTTTGGACTTCGCAGTGCCACTGTCACCTGCATGGCTGTGGGCAAGTTTCCTGTGGCCTCTGTGATTTGGATTCCCCCTCCAATTAGGCAGCCCTTATTTGTGAAGCACACTGACATGAATCCTTTAGATTAAGTTATTCTCACTGCTTTGCAGGTGGGTGGGGATTGCTGCTTCGTCTAGCACGTCGGCTCACAAGGATGAGTTACGATGAAGGAAAAACAACTGTCAGGATGAAGTGAGCCAGTTTTCCTTCCCTGCTTGAGGTGACCACAGATTATGGAAGTGAGCAAGGACCAGCCCAGCTCAGATTCAGACAGTGTGGTTTTTGCTGCACTCTGCAGGCAGCAAAACTATATTCCTAATAATGCCATAAAAATGCTATAATTATACCATACAGTGAAGGAGATTTCTGAACAATTGTGAGGTATCTGTCATACAAATATTTGCTATAGAGTTCTTTGAAATGTAATTCTTCACACGGCGTTGAAATTGTGTTTTTTCCTTTCTGTATTTTGCATGGCACTGAAGGGGAAAGAGTGCTATTAAGACTGCAGACTAGCAACTGATAAACTTTGTTAAGCTCCATTCGAGAATCCAAGGGGCTAAGAGCAAAGCCGAGCTGTCAGAGAGCACTCCTGAAGGCTGTTACTGGTGAGTGGAGGGGTGGTATGGGAGGAGGAGCTGGGCTGGGAGGCTCTGGAAGCAGTCAGTGATCTGGCAGAATGCAGAGATTGATTTGTTGTGAGGGGTACAAATGCAGCAATTGCTTTTGGAAAGCAAGAGGAAGAGTTACTGGTGAGACATCAGAGGTTGTGACTGACAGATTGGTAGCTTTCCAGTGACAGACTAAGGGTTGTTGAAGTATTTTGGGAGAAAGAGTGAGCCCACCACAGAGAAAATGCCATGCGTTGAGGTTGCTTCTCATTATGAAGATGAAGAATTGTATCTTGAAAAGTTGACAGAGATGTTGACAAACTGTTGCTGCATCCTCTAAACTTGCATTTGCCTTTGTCCCTTGCTTTGGCCTTTTTCTCTCCCACCATTCCCAGCTGCTGCTGTAGTTCAGTGCCATTGTCACTTAGCTATGAAGTGTGAGTGATTTAGGAGCCTGGGCTTCTTTTTAACAACAAAGGTCTACCTCTTATTTCCATTCACGGGTATATTTCTCTGTTGTGATACCAAGTATGGTAGATTGCCGATTTCTAGAAATCACAGAATCATAGAATGGTTAAGATTGGAAAAGACCTTTGTAGAGCATGCTTGCTCAGGACAATGAGGTACACTTTAATAAAGCCCATGTACTCCCGCTTGACTTCTGTATTCTCTTGGCCTCAGTTGCTGGTAGTTCTGTACTGACCTACAGTGTATATGACTCCAGGTCCTAATTCATTGTGCATTGCCCATAGTGTTTTGATATAATGGTTCTTCTGTAAGATTTTGCCTCAGTGATTAAATACTCTCACACACACAAAAAGTCAGATACAGATTTTGCTGTATGGTGCCCTCTCAGGTTTGCAATTCTGTGTCCCAGTGAAAATGATGTAGCTGTTAGTGATTGCAGCATTCTTCCAGTTGTGTTGGCTTCTTAATGTCACCATTTGCATTGCTAAATAATTTGATCACTGATAAGAAGGAGTAGTTATTGACTGGAATAGGCAGCAATAACACCCCATCACTATATCAATTTGATTTGTAGGTTATTTCTGCTATTTCAATTTGCCAAGTTTACGTTTAGGAAGATGCTGTGGAGTTCAAATATTCTTTTGAGAATTTGATTTATTGTGAAATTCTTTTTAGCATCTTATAGTAGCAATCTCTTGATTGTCACCTACCTTGTCATCCTCAAGCTTTTTTTCAGCATCTTTATGGAACTTCTTGGGCTTATTTTTGCTTTAAAATAATCTCTAGCTGTGTAATTACAATTCATTTTTGCTGTGATAGTCTTCAAGCATTTTCAGCTTGTGCAGACCTCCAGAACCAGAATTCTCCCTGCAGCCAAAAGCCTTGAGCATGTTCATTATTTCTGTGCGGAAAGCACTTCACCGATTTTGCTGTGTTGCAGCAGGGAACCTTTAACTTTATTTGCTTTTATACCTGGCTTTGCACAGTTGTGTTCATTCATAAATGTGAAAACTCACTTCTCTTACTTCCTAAAATGTACATAGAACTCTTCCCCTGGAAATCCTATGCAAACTGTCTGGTTATTTTTAGCTCTTTATGCAAATTACCTCTCTTAAATACACTGCTATCATATGATAGGTTCTCTAGGGCTGTTACTGTTCTCTATTCCTGTGGTTTGATTTCAAGCAGGATTACTTCTAGTCAAAGGGTCAGACTCTTTAGACTGGTAGAGCCCTGTCAGGTACAAATAGCAATGATCCTGAGGAGCTCCTTGCCACAGGATTTCCTAGAGGCCAAAATTATACATGAGTTTAAAATATATTAGACAAATTAGTAAATATTTCAGCAATTTTGTCATTATTAAATGAAGTGATCCAGAGAAAACCTCCAGTACAGCAAGTCCATAAGCAGCTGATTACTGGAAATTAGGTTAATATAGCTGAGGAAAAATGACTCTGTGCATATATTTTAAATTCTCTTTCTAAAGAACCAGAGATATTGCAGAGGAAGTACAGGTGCAGGTATCCTAAAACAGTTTATACTTTCAGGCAGTGTTTGTGCCCTTTGGATTCTTGTAAGACCATTTTTGGAAAATGGCTAATCAAAGACACATGAAACATGACCCAAAGTATCCTAAAAAATTACAGGAAATGCCACTGCAGTATGTCTTGTCTGAGCATGGGCAGTTGAGTTATTGCTTCTGCAGAAATAGTCTCAATAACAGAACTGCCCCCCAGTCATTATGCGATCTTCCATCAGGGACAGGTTCAAAGTTCCTCAGGAAATGTGAGACTATGCCTCCTTAGAGTTATACTAATCTCTAACCCATCAGCACATGGGAAGAATCTGGCTCAGTACCTTGAGCTCACTTAAATCACATAAAGACTTAACTATCTACTATTGCTTTTTCATAATCCACTTTAATTGTCATTGATTTGCATGTTCTGAAGGCGCCCTGAGCTGACCAAAGCCTTTCGTGTGTGTCTGCGGCTGCCCGCCTTCTCTGCAGTCCTAGAACTGTTCTACTCAGGGTCCCCCCTGAAAGCTTCTCCTGGGCAACACCTCTGTGTTTTACAGGCAGGGTTTTTCTTACAATGCAAAGATTACATGAAGCAGGTCCCTTCTGTACGTGTGTTCAGCTGTCACGTTGTTACGCTCTTCCTGCTCCCATCCTCCAAGGTCATCCACACATAAAAACGAATGAACATATTTTAACAAGATGAACTGCAAACAGTTATTTAATCAATTATGCAGGAGGAGATTTATTACTGGAACAATCTGGATAACTACATCCCACAAAAATCACATTTAACCAAAAGGACATATAACTTACGGTTATGCAGAAAGAAATAGTGTTTAATTGCTTGAACTCGCTGAGGAGACTAGTCCAGTGGAGACTCCAATGTGATCAAGAAATCGTTTAACACATGCAAATATATTTCATGTTCTACAGCTTGAAACTTCCCATTTTAATTTACGTTGGGCATTTGAATAACACAGAATTTGAGGTCTAAGAAGCAGGCTGCTGCAATTTAAACATTATCGGGTACTTTGTTTACCTTACCTTATACAAGGTGAGATAACAGGACAGAATATCCATGCAGTTGTGGTTTAAGTTGAGCCCAGGACACATGCAAATAAAGGATGAATCAAAAGGAGAGCAAGATTGGTTTCTTCTCAATGTCACATGTCATGATGACCAGACTTGTATTGGGCTAATCGATCATACTTCCACCACCCTGGAAAGAAGGGTCATTGTGCCTACTGGATCTTTAGAAAGGACAAAATCTTTCACAGTACAGGCAGCCCACAGCAGAGATATAAATGATACAAGATGAGAAGTTTAGTTGTATGACATGGGTAGCTTTCAATTTGAGTAAGATGAGCGTTTTTCATGAGACTAACTTGTCTTGGTTACCTACAGGTGTCCCAGTGTCACCCTTGTGGTCACAGACAGACACTTCTCCAGCTGGTTTGTGTCTCCCTGTGTAGAGCCTGCTTTGAAGCGTGAGTTGGAGGTTCAAGAGCAGAAAGCAAGTATATCAGTAAGTGGGGTGAAAGGTAACTCACATCTCAAGAGGGAGCATGACTGCCACAGGCATGTCCTGCTGAAAAATACATCTGGAGCAACACTAGGTGTCTGGAACATCATCATCTTTGGTAGCAGAAAATCATAGTAGATATTTCAGATTACTTACTCGAGTCTGCAGTAAATATTAATTAATATAACTTGATTTTATTTCTGCCAGTAATGGCAACATAACAAAAGAAGGGAGACACTTAACAGCAGGGAAAATTTTTTGAGTACCTATGCCTTAAAACATGATTGCTAGTTTTACGATGAAGAGGTCAAAAGCATAAGTACAGAATATATATATGTCTGGTTAAACAGTACAAAAAGGACTTCCATTTCATTTGTACAGAGGAAGTTTAAGTATTAGGAGAAAGAAATTTACTGCTCCAGACATAGAAAAACAGTAAACTTGGCTGGATATGAGTTTTTCTGAGAGAAGATTTCTGAAAATGGAGAAATATCCCTCAGGGATGATTAGGAGCATTAACTTCCAGCATTGTACAGATTTTACAAGTCTTCATCACCTGATAGAAGTGTGGACCTTCATGGAGTAAATATAGCTGGCTGATAAAATAGCTTGCTTGTCTTTGCTGCCTCTCACAGGCCTTTAAATAGTCCCTGGATTCTCAGGGGTCACCAGTACAGAAGCTGTTTACACACAGTTGTAGCTAAATGTGGTATGGTCTCAGAGCAGGGGAGTGGGATTAAGGGAATACTTTTAAGCCTCTGCCATGTATATGATTTTATAACTGAACTTTTCTGTGTCTACTTAGCAGCACTAAATGCTGGTGGCAGCAGCAACAAAATCCTACCAAGCTTGTGTGGTCCAAATCCATGTTGCTGTAGGAAATCCTGCAGGAAAGGTTAAGGAGAGGGAATCTCCACAATGGAGCTTTGGAGACTTCTCACAGCCAGTTGTGTTATAAGCTGGGAAGAGACTTGGCAGGCAGAAAGTTCTTCTTTTCCTATGCCTTTCAGGATGAAATTTCTGGGAGGTCTCTAGAAGGGAAAAAGAGGATGGCAGAGGCTGCTAACACTGCTTTTATTTTCACAGGAAATACTAAAAGGATAGGGTTTGCAATGTAATGACTTTGTGCCTCACACACTCACCTACACCTTTGCATTCCACTTTGAAACATAATGGTGATGTGCAAAGGCAAATCCATAAACTTAGGTGATAGAGCTTCCCAAGAAGTGGAAAAGTGTTCGTTAAAACCGTCCCTTTTTTGTCCAAATATCCAATCAATATTTTTTTTCACATCTCTAATAGTGACTTAGTGAACTTCAATATCACCAATCCAGTGAACCTAAGGCAAAAAAAAAAATTACTTTGCAGAGCATTCCTTGTGGTTATTTAATTGTAATAGTACGGTGGTCGTGCCGTATAGCCAGAATTGATGCTCAGATCTGTAATAATTACAATGGTTTGACATTGCCATCCTTGTATAGCCTGCCAAGGACAAGCAGTGCAGGCTTCCTTAGGAGGAGCTAAGTAGTCACAGCTAATCCTCAGTTTATAAAGCATTTGAAAACATCCATCTTTTGTTTTCTTCTTTTTTTTATTTTAATGTTTCTGTTGGTAATATAGATAATGTCATCTCTATAGGCCAAACTGGACATGTGATTCAAAGTTACCTCATGGGCTTTAACTAAGATGTACTGGCTTGTATCAGGCTAAGATGGGTTCTAGTTACCAATACCCCACAACAAGGCTCGCAATGCCTTCCAGAACTGTCACAAAGGATGTAGATTCCCAAATTTCATTAATTTGCTGGATAATTAAGTCCTTCTGGTGGAGTGGAAAATCATGACTATATCACCTGTATCGATTGCAAGTCACTATTATCTATTACTCCAAATTTATGGAAGGTAGGGGCAGAGGATCTGAACAAACATACACACACATACATCCAGACAAAAAAACTCCAAACACCACTGTCACCTCAAAATAGCTAATTATCTCAACTTTTAAGCTCAGCTGCCCATAAGTCCTGGAGCAATATTTTTAGGTGAAATAGATTGTTTCCAGGAAAAGTAAGGAAAGTAAGAATAATTTCAAAGAATTTATTTGAAGAAATTGCCAATCAATTACAGAAAATAAATAGCATTTACGTAACTATGGCACACCAGATGCTCCGTGTACACATTCAAAGGCAGGATTTTGATCTTGGCCTGTATTTTCCCATCAGTAGGACGTGGACAGTACAGAACATTAATTTACTCTGAAGGAGGACTTACTGAATTTATATGCTGCTTTGCATGCATTTTGTTAGCCTTTATTCCCAGTGTACTCTCTACTGTGAAGGTTACTAATAACACCCAACAAGAGATTTTGTTTCTTTGAAATTTATTTGAATTTTTTAATTCCTAAACATTTGTGGTATGCAAAACTCACTCAATATGTTGTCTCTGATCATCTTCTTGGAGCAGCAGTAACTCCTTTTCTGTCCAGAAAAGCCTGTTGGCTTTGCAGCATGCCATCGACTGGAATATAGAGTACCTGCTACCAATTATTTTGTGAATGAGCAATGATTCAAGAATTATTTCCTTATGTTATAGTACAGTCACTTCTAATAATGAATATACCGAAGAAGACAGTTATCTGATTACAGATAATTCATGAACTGAAAAAGTTACACCATATTTTTCAAAAATATTAATATATTGCAGCATCTGGCTTTGCTATCATTGCAATGTTCTGCATATAATAGTTATATGGAAAAAATATATAGACAATATGTTAATTCTAAATTCTATACACCTATTCTATTCTGTATTGGAGAAAGCATTGGAAATAGAGCTAGCTCCTCCCTCTTTTTACTGTAAGCTAAAGGCCAAGCTAAAAATATTAGCTGCTAGAAGACCCTGTAGAAAAGATCTCACATCTTCAGGTTACAGGTCTCTGAGTGACCTCTCAAGGGAGCCCTCTCCTCTCTTGGTGAGACTGTTTCTAGGCTGGTTTACCAAGTCCCTTAAGTATAGTAAGCTTGGATTCTTCTTTCATGCTAAAATCATATAGGAACCTGTGTTTCACAGAGGCAGCCACCCTGAAATTCCTGTCTGTGTGTCCCCAATTTACAGGTAAAGAATAGTTCACTTCTAAGCATGTAGTTTTACATTTACATTTGTAAGAGTGCCTGTATAGGTTTCACTTAGCACAGTGACCATTTTAAGCCATGTAGAATTAGTCTGCCATAGGAATTAGTTGCTTATTTATTATGTAAGTATGTCTTTTATTAAAACTACTCTATGAAAACCTAATTGCTGCTATAGTAATATAGCATAACAGTCCTTCACATAAATACATGATTATTATGTACAGTCACTTATCTGTGAACGAGCTCTGCTACTACTTTCCTTAATTAAGGATACAAAGGGCTCCTTCATCTTTGCATATTCCCTAGCTAGGACATTGATACTCATTATTTCCTAAGTCCAAACACTGAAACTGTGTCAAGAATTCATCTATCACCAGATGGGTACTTATAGTCAGCGGAATTTTCAACTGTGTCAGCAAATTCAGCAATTTGCAATTTCTGTATGTCTGACGTGTTTTTTATTGGTGAAAATCACTTTCAAATACCAAGATCATGAGAATGATTCCTCGGTTAGTCTCCTCTGCAGTGGAATGTAATGACAGTAATTAACAGCCTGTGATTAGCAGCTACTCCAGAAAGTCTTTGAATGTTAATTTGCTTCAACTAATATGCAGCACTTCTGTGTAATGAGATCTATGCTACAGGTTCACTCTGAAAGCAAATTATTTTCCACCATTTAATCATACAAATGATTCTCAGTTAATCACTTGAAGAGTAAACCTCAACGTTCTAATAAGTGACATTTGTTTTTCTGTCATTTGATTTATTACAAACATTGCTTGGTACTCCATATCACTGGCTATGTTTCTTCAAAGAAGGTCATAAACACAGTTATGATATTTCTGTGGATCACATTGTAACCAAGGTGATCTCATTTTATCTTTTCAAAGCAAAGTATCTCAGTTTTCCTTTTATCCTCCTCTTTTCTTTTTGGTTCTTTTCCCCCTTGTTTTCCTTGGGGTGCCTTTCTGTATGGCACCCGAAGTGCTACCCCTGAACTGCGTTTCCTCCTTTTCATACTGTAGATTCCCAAGAATACTAAACCAGTTGCACTTCAGTGCACTTGAAGAGGTTGAAAGGAAGCGAGACAGAATGAGCTCACGTTGCCAGTGGACAGGAGAGACCACAGCAGCATTAGGAAGTACCCACGTGAATTGCTGCATTCCTTTTTGTGTTTTACATCTGCAAAGGCTAACTATACTCTTTGCTGTTAAGAATGACCAAATTATCCCCTAGGTGGAGGAGTCAAACACGTTAGAAAAAAATATGTTTATTACGTGAGCGTAAACTTGAGGAAATGCTCTCTCTGTTCTTCCAGCTGTTTAGACAAATATGCATTGTGAGCAGATACGACAAATTGCTTTTCTCCAAGGCTGTGCTTAGAAATCCATGAGAAGCATTTCACAGTGAGACTACACAGCCTTTCTGATGCACAGAAAAAGTCTTTAGACAGAGTACTGCAGAAAATACTTGCATTAGGAAAAATTTTCTGAGTACTGCAGAAAATACCTTCATCCCTCTAAGACAGAGTTAAAGTCAAGGAAACTCCAACAGCAGGACAGAGGTAGTAGGCGGTGGTGTCCGTCTGATTCAGTGGTATGAGCTCTGGTACTCTCATGGGCTACCTGCTTTCTCCTACAAACCTATACTGATCAGAGCTCTCTGCCTTGGCTTAGTCCCACCATGGGCCCTGGAGCAATACCCACCTCAGTGCACTCCTCAGACGTTCTATCTTCTAGTTCAGCTCACATCTGAGAGAAAAGTAATAGTAGATAATTAGAGAGAGGTGATTTGGGTTTATTTTTATCCTACTTTTCAAAATTCAGATTTTTAATACATAAACACATACTGGTTTGTCCCTCCCCATTCTGAGTACTGTCTTTTCCTAGCAACTTTGCTCTAGTCATCATTCAGATCTTTTGCATGGCAGGAACACCAGTAGCTTCACTCTGTAGTACTGCAGCAAGATTCAGTCCTGGAGTACAATAAACAACACCCTTAGCTGGAGTCAAGGATGCACTAGCCCTAAATGCCTTAAGAAACCTGCCCATGGCTATGGACCAAATTTTCCCCTCTTGGAATCAAGATCTAAAAGCAAAGCGTTTGGTAACCAGAGTCTCTTTTATTACTCCAGACACCCTTGGCATTCCACAGGAAACTTCATCTGACACTTTGTGTGCAGTCTCTGATGCCCTATTCAGGAAAGGGGTGAGCAAAGGCCCCATAGCTAATTCTGCAAGCTGGCGCCTGCCAGTATGGACAGGCTCATTTCTTTTTTTAGCATCATTCACCCAGTACAAGAAGGAGGGGATTTTGAAAGTCAGCATTCCTGTGGATAGGTAAAATGAAGGGGAATGGATTCTAATCTAATTGTAAATGCCTTGTTTTTAAAACACTTCTTGTCAATAAATCCTTCCATTAACAGACATACTGGCAGCCCACAGCACAATCAAATCAAGAATTCAGCTCCCATTGTGCTATCATATTTCCATCATTCAATATTCAAAAATTTGTAGAAAGTTATACATTGAATTGGCTGATTTAAAAATACATTCAGTCTTCAGGAGCTTGTTTTGGTAGAAACGCTGAGAATCTCCCAGACTGTAGGACCATGTTTTCACCTTTCTGCCTTTCACATTGAGCTTAACACCTGAAAGAGGACCTGTTCAGAAACCTATCTATAGCCTGAGCACAGGGTTGGGAGTGGGAGATCTTGAACCACAATGACGTTTTTGGAGCTGAGTTGCTGTGTGGGTTTAAGCAAATCATTTTCCAGTCATACTGTGAAGGAAAGGACACCCCTCCATCCAAGGATGAATAATGTTGGCTGATAGTTAGTATTTTTAAACATTTGGCATTGCATATAAAGACGTGAGTACAATACTTTTTCCACTGTATTGCATCTATCACTATAAAGTCAGTCATAGCACTTGAGATGTGTATGTTGTAATTTTGGTCGCTGTCCAAGTTTGTTCAAACTGATGTCAGTCATACGCAGGAAAGGGGTATTCTTAGCTTTCTATTACTTTGCTGCCCCTCCAGCCCTGGATCTCCTTTCTTTTCTCTAATTTTGTCTGTATGCGGACTATTATGCCCTCTCTAGATATTGAAAACTGGTACCATATATAGCTTATTAAGCTAAAATCTAAACCAGCTGGCCCATATCCAGGTTACTCAAGATTAACTATAACTCTTATTTTAAAAACCAAACCAAACAAAAAAGGTGTTTTGAAGTAGTTTAGCTGGTATGCTATTCGTTTCTTCTTTTCATTTGTTTCTTCTGTTCATAATCTTTATTACAAGCATGCAGCTCCATCCACTTGTAGCAGCATTCCTCCAATGCTATCATGAGATTCACTAGCGATGTTCTGTAAATGCCAGCCAAAATCTATCTGCAAGAACATCTGCTCAACAGTGCAAAACTGATGTAATTACCGACCATCATCTTTTATCCTCCTGCTGGGGCAACTGCTCCAGAGCATGACTTTTTGCCCTGAACTAACAAGATCCAGAAACTTGCTGTTATGTACAAATCCTGCCTCAGAAAACTAACATGGTTTATACACGAATTCTAGCAGAATCTCTCAGCTACAAGTGGTAACAAATACCCAAGTGGCACGGGTTTGTGCAAATGGTTAAAATTTTCTGTGTTCTTATTTGCTGCTTCTGCTTCATACTTTGCTGCTCTATGGGGTTATTTAAAATGGTTGGCACTGGTCATACAAAAGGATTGTTTTCAAAAAATATGTAAGTATATAAGTGAAAAGGATGTTGCAGATGCTCAAATTTGACTGTAACTAGATAACAGGGTGTCATATATGTGTTGTGTAACAGATGATGGATACAAGTAGATGGATATTCTGCACAAGAAAATATACACAATAAGGATACACTGAATTTGCTTGTAGAAAAAACCACAAATTTACACAGTTTATGGTACTGGCAGTAAACATTGCAGAAGTCTTCAATAGATAGCTCACACCTTTCAGCAACTTTTTTCTACGCACTGGTATCTTTCTCTCTGGGAACTGTTCCCGACATTGCAAACCTCCAAGAGTTCACAATTAATTGCAATTTTGTTTCTCAAGTAATTTTATAAGGAAATGCTTTCCTTGTCCTTGTACTACAGAATACAGAGGAGCCACATACCCTGGTGGCAGGTTTCATATCCATTGTCTCAGGTTGACTCTTCAGTCGTTGAAAATGTAATGTGCATCCAAAGCATAAAACTCTCACCAGCAAAGGTCATAATTGCAGGGTTGTACATTTCTGAAATAACATTGGTTTCACC
>JBCJKH010013628.1:6426-16490 GCA_039877255.1 Loriculus beryllinus | reverse complement strand
CCCCCCCCCCCCCCCCCCCCCCCCCCCCCCCCCCCCCCCCCCCCCCCCCCCCCCCAACAACAAAATCAAACGGAAACCACATCCAACAACTGTCTTTTTTAGCAAAACATTCTAAAATAATGAATTACAGAGCTAGGTGATTATATTCCTCTTGTGCACTGCTTTGCCAGAGATAGGCTAAGAACAGCATACATTAGAACAGTTAAGAGTTGGAAAGGACCTTAAGATCATCAGTTAACATTTCTGATATACACTATCCAAAAGCTCAGGAGCTCTAGATTATGATGGTTAGACTCAAGCTTTACTATCTCTTTCCTACAGTGCAGTATTTCAAAGGCCAAATACCATCACAATTTTACAGGAACTACCATTCCTCTTCCTTTTTTTAGTTACAATACAATTCATCAACTTTTGCTGACAGAACTGGTCAAGTCTAAGAGGTTTCATTCCACGTCTAGGTCTTCAGGTGTGGAATTGGCATACAGAATCCTTGCATCTGGACCTAAAGATAACAGCAAAGCCCTTTACACAAGGACTTTATTCACAAAAATTTGGGGGCTTTTCATGTAGAACAGTAATTAGGTTAGAAGGCTTGCCTTGTGTAAGTAGAAAAACCAGAAACACAATTTTTGGAAGACTAATTAGAAAACCAGACCGAGTGGAGCTCACGTAGCTGAACACTTCTTCAGTATGAAATGAATCCACTGGCTTTCCCTTGTTACTCTGCCACTCATGTTCATAGGCAGTCAAGCTCAAGAAAGCCAAGGACACACTTGAGTTGCCAGCCTGTGGCACAGCCAGCTCTCCATGTCTGCATGCACACCTCACCTGCATGCTAGCTCTGCACAGGTACTTTCCAGTCACTGACTCATTTTGGCAGGAAGGAAACCTGCTACACAGTTTGGATAGCAGTTGAATGACAGGATCAGGGCTACGGGGCTCAGTCTAGACCCAGCCACAGCAGGTCAACTGTTTGAACTGGGAAAGCAACTATCAATTATACTCTCAAACAACTCACCTCAATGTGGCCATTCAGCGCCGCATGGTGCAGTGCTGTCCGCCCGCCTCGGTCAGAAACGTTGACGCTGCTCAGCATGGGGATGATGACCTCTGCACACTTCACTGCCTTGTTTGCAGCCGCCACGTGCAATGGTGTCTGCCAGTTCTTGTCCCGAGCGTTGACGTCAGCCGAGTGCTTAATCAATACTTGCACTGCTTCCTGCAATAGCAACACAGTTATATCCCTGCTTTTTACAAGGGCATGTAGTGACAGGACAAGGAGCTATGGTTTAAAACTGAAAGAGAGGAGATTGAGATCAGACATTAGGAAGAAATTCTTTACTATGAGGGTGGTGACACAATGAAGCAGGTTGCCCAGAGACGTTGTAGATGCCCCATCGCTGGCAGTGCTCAAGGCCAGGTTGGATGGGGCTTGGAGCAACCTGCTCTAGTGGAAGGTGTCCCTGTCCATGGCAGAGCATTGGAATTGCATGAGCTTTAAGGTCCCTTCCAGCCCAAACCATTCTACGAGTCTATTGCAAAGCAGTTTGAATAAATACACGGAGCACCTTCTCAACAGCTCAATCATACATATTACACATATTATTTATGCATATCAGACATGGCCAGGAGGAAGGAAAAAGAACATTAACCAAAACAACCTTCCAGGCTAGTGAAATGGTATTGTTGATTCAAATGGCAAAGTGCACATCACCTCTGCTCTCATTTAAAGCAGTGTCCTCATAATCAGAACTTTCCCAACTTGGTTTTCAGATGTACAAAGCTGCCTATGCAGAGAGTCCAGCCTGTTCAGTTGGTTAACCTTGAGTACCTCCACCATCATAATCGTGCTCTCACTGAAGAAATAAATGTACTTATTTGAACTCATGTTACAGAGGTTGTTTACAAAATAAGCAGCACATGATTTTGGACAGTAAAATCACAGCAAATTGCTGTAAGTTTTATTTATAAACAGGAAAAAGGAGAAAATAGAATATGTGAAAACAAGATTTTAGCTCTGCAAAAACATGAGAATCACAGGCAAGGGTAGACGCTGGTGTCCCCACGTTAGCATTAGCATTCCTTCCCTCCCTGAGGGCTATGCACAGGCCAAGGGTCTTCACTGCAACATCCATTCTGTCAGCCTGAGACCAAAAAACATCTTTTAAAGCTAATTTTTGGTTTAAAAGTGAACATTTCCCAGTGAGAAAATGTCCTGCTTTCTCTTGAGAGGTTGTCTCACTGGAGAACTTGCAATTAGTTCTTTCCTCCTTCTATTCATGCATCCACCACTGAGCAAGTCAGATGGAAAAAAAAGACTCTCTCAAAACTACATTTTGTTTCTTCCTTTTTCCCCCACAAACAGAATACAAAAGAGCCACTGGAACACAGTAGCATTGAAGTAGCCTTGTCTTATAATTACTACTCACAGCTGGTAAGTTGTGATTGAGCAGGGGAGAGCCCTAGTCCTACACAGTACCTGATTCTTTTGCCATAAATTGAAAAGTTTTCTGGAAAGCCCAGCCAAAATCTTAATGAATGACAAACACATACAATGTGTTTATACAGCACTTTAGTATCCTGAATGGCCCAGGAGAGTGCCTGCAGTCTGTAACAACAGTACATCCATTACTAGGAGTTTTAGCCCTTTATCCTCCACCAATCTTAGCAATTTCATTTTCTACTGTCCTCTAACAGATTTGTTCAGTTAGCAACACTGCATCTCCTACACCACCAATAATGATTTATCACTGTTGATGTCTCAACAGGATTTCGGTTTTTAACTACAGGTCTACTGCTCTAAAAGTCATGTAAATGCAATTCACTGGAGACCTGCTTAGCTGGGACGTGAAGTCAGCAGGAAAATTCATGCACTTTGGCTCTTAATGCAGGAAATCGAAAAAGTTAAAGGAGAATTTTTAGAAGCAAACAGTAAGGAGTAGAAAGTATAAGCTAAAAATATTTAGACTAAAAAAACCCCAGCAACCATTTACACATTTTTGTTTATTTTACATATCCGCTGCTCCACCAGATTTGGGATCAAGATGTTAAAGTCCTGATGGAGAAGTTTTAAATTTATTCCCTGTGAGAGCATGAGCTATCCCTTTTTATTAACATATCTAAAAGTGCATGCAGTCCACAGCTATGGAGTAAGTCTCTAACAGCTATCCCAACTTATCAGAGTGAATTCTCTTCAAAGCACATAAGGCTGAAAGCTGCTACATCCATTAACAATCCTACAGACACACCTGAGGGTTGCTGATTTGTAAATAAACATTTGAAACACTTAAAGCCCACTTGAAAACTCATTAGGTCGTAAGTAAAAATGGGCTCATGCTCTTAATAAACCTATAAAAAAGTGCAAGAAGACAGCTTCTGAATCCTTTGCAGTAAGAGATTGATAATAAAGCTTGTAGGTGACCATTCTAAAAGCAACTGTGCTCACAGGTACTTCAAAAACTACACTGAGCGCTACTGGTCAGCTTCTGGATCATGAATTCCTCTTCTACTATCAATGTGAACTATGAATTCACCTACTGCTATTGACTACTATCACTATCAGTTTCACCCTATTCTACTGAAGCTGCACATTTGTTAGTTTGTGTAGTAAAGTAAAAGCAGCACTGAACGCCCCTGCAATGCTGAGTCTTGTTTCAAAGTTATTACCAAAACTAGCAATCATCATACAAATAACACAGAAAAAAGACCAGGGGAAGAAAGCTATGTGTGTTTATAAAATACATAGCAGACCATGAAAAGGCATCAATGGCTTTGTGCCTTGCCCTGCTGCTTCTTGTTGTACCTGGGTACTCACTTTGAGGTACAGAACTGCTGGCACAATGAAAGGCAGTTTCTCATTGTGCAATTGGCCTCAGCTGACAAAGAGTTAAAGATGAGAACAAACCCACAGAAAGACATACATTTTCTGTTGCAACCGTCACTGACAATGAAAATCACATACTCTGACACATCCAAAAAAAGAAACCAAGCACAGTGCAATTCCCGCATCAGAAAGATTGTGGCTGTGTTCTAAGGTTTGAGTCTGACCTTTGTTTTCCAACACGGCTTTTTGTATTTTGCCTCATTACAGCATTCATACTCTATCAGATATTCCTTTCAGAGGGTTTCAGAGGATGCCAGCAGCTGGGAAGCTTAGCCAGCAGTCAAACAATGCCTGAGTTCAGAAGTGAGCCCAGCATTCCTGCCTCCAGGCTTGGCAAGCACTGGGACTGTTAGAGAGGTGATTCGAGTCCATCAATCTCTGGAAGATAGCCACCCTCTGTCTCTTTTACAACTCCTCCCCTCATCCCCAGCAGCCAATTTGGTCTGCAGTTGGGCTCACTGGTAACTAAGCATTAGGAGGATAAAAGTATACAGGGAGGTCCAAAATGGAAAGCCAAGAATAATGGTGCAGTTGAGAACAGTCATACCTGAACTGCATTCCTGATACTCACTGCTGCTCCTTTTTGAGATAGCAATGGAAGAAGTACAACATGATGCCAGAAGACTTCTAGTTGTCAAGCAGAAGAAATATGGGCTAACCCTTCTTTCTGCATGAATCAAGTGCATTAACAGAAAACCTAATGGATGCCTGGAAATGCAGTTAACTAAAACAAACTATGTGGTAATACATGTTGGATCACATACATATCCACTCCCTCTGGCACACGCATAGCATGCACACATCCATATGGATTTATTCCTCTATTTCACTGCTTAAAGATGATGTAGCCCCTGCAGACTCTATCCCATTTCTGTCCTGGTCACCCACTCCAGCTGACAGTTGCTCAGTATGACTCGCTATGGTAATGTAAAGCATTCCACAAGGTGAAAATCAACCGCATTCAGGCTTAAAAGCAGCTATAACTAAATGTAAAAGCTGGCCTCCAGTTGCAATGCTAAAGGCCCTGCACACTGCAAATGCTTCCCTGAGTTTGTCACCGTGCTACTTACTACAGCTCTCAATGGTTTGGTTTTTCCCCCGTCATGTAGTTTATGTGCAAAAACAGGGTAACCAAATCTTACTCACTTCACTTCTTGAAGCAACTGCCCGGTGGAGAGGAGTCAGCCACATATTGTCCTTGGCATTAACACGAGCGCCTGCAAGTAAACAGCAGAGGTTACAGCCATGCCTTGGGTGCAACACCGAAAGCCTTGCCCAACTGTTTCCTAGGAACAAGAGCTGAGCTGTTTGTGGTACTCTCAGCACTCCTCATGACTCTCCTGGCACCCCGTTCACTTTGGAAATGTGTTTCCAGATCCTGCATAGATAGGAGCTCAAGTGTAATTCAGAAAGAAAGGAACTGGATAGGTCAGACTATTATCAGGAACAGCTTTGTTTACAGGACACAAAAGAAGCAAGATTAGTTGTAGGAGATTACATAGGTATGTATGTAAATGTATCTCTATGTATATGCACTTTTTACATCAACTGATACAGTTGGGGAGAAAAAAAAAAGCAACCCTTTGCTCAGAGCACTGCTGCTGTCTGCAGACAGGATGAAGGGAACAGTCTCTTGTTTTCAGATCAACCAAACAAACCAGTGATAGATATAACTGCTTCCCTGCTTCACAAATCTTGCTGGGGTTGAGACAACAGGACCAGGAAATGCTCAAGGTTGAGGAGGAAACCGGGCACTTGCTCCCTCAGCTTCTGCCTGTGTTATTCAGCAAACATCAGAAGATGGATGAAGGATGCTAGCCATTTGCCTTCTGTGTGGTTCAGTGCTAATGTGCACACTGACAAAGACAGGATGGGGGTGGCTTGCCAGGAAAAAGGCTAAAGGAAGAATATTTAACAGCTACAGTAATTCTGGCTGACTGCAGACAAAACCAAAAAAGATGCTGCACATTTGTGTGATAAAGCAGATTTCTGTAAAAGATATATTAAAGCTGTTCACTGATGTGATACCCCAGGAAGGAAATCTTGTAAACAGGACTAGAGAAACTGATTTCAAAAAGAACTCAACCTGCAAATGCTGTACCTCTCTGGTTTGCAGGTAGCAGTACTAGTCTGAGAAGACTAGCACATGCAGAAAGCACTTAGAAAAGCACCAGCGTCATGTACATAGCCTGGATGAGCATCTGAACGTTATGAACAAAGGGATTCTTAAGCTTCATTTTGTACCATAACTTAAGTGCATACAAAAGCCTGTAATTAATAAATCACACTCTCTGAATCACAAATACTTTCCAAGAGCTGTTTCTCAGGAATATTAAGGGGCTTGCCTGTGAATCACGGTGGTTACTGGGAATTGCACTAGACATCCAGAGAAGAAACAAGTTCTTTCGTATTTCCACAAGTTGGGATATAATTTTTTGGCTGCAAGGAAAAGAAAGTCACTTTCCTAATTACTGCAACAATCAGAGGCAAACCTCTGAACTCACCTCAGAACCTGGTACCTGGTGGTACAACCTGCCCTCTGGAAAAACACCCTTTAGAAAAGACAAGTTTCAAAGAGTTTTCTAATGAATCTGCCTAAGCAAGGAAGCTGTTAGCTTATTCTGCCTTCATGAGAAGGACATTATGGTCAATGCACATTAGTATCCTGCACTTTGCCTACACTGCCTCAGGCTCTAGAGACATTGGAAGGCAACGACCTTTACCATCAGGAAGCTGACAGACAGGACTCCAAAGCTGATTTGGCTTGGTAGGGGTCTTAGGGATGCAAATTGTATGGATTAATTCCTAATGGCTGCCACCAAATACCTCTTTTCAGGTTTAGAAATCTATTTTGTATTTGCCTTGGGGGTTTGCCTTATGTTCTTAAGTAAGGTTTCTTTTGGTTTATTTCTACCCATTCACCAACTCCTACAAGCAGATGGTTGCAAACCAGAAAGGTTTATGCGTGAAGTAACAAAGCGTGACAAACATCATTCCTCGGTATTGCACATCCCCAATGGCACTGGTGAGCATGAAGATGATTAGAAAACCCAGGGAAGTATCTCCATCAGCATCTATTCCTGCTTTTCACTGATCCATTTACCCTTTGAGAAGGTGAAATATTTGCCAAGAAAACAGCTAAAAAAATAATAAAAGCAAACCACTACTAGTATAAGTCAAACAATACACAGCATGCTGCCAGTCTTTTCTTCCTCACCTGTTTTCTGCATCCCTTTACCTCTCTGTGCTTTGGGGCTCTTCATGTGATAAAGTGAAACTGCTCCCACATCTCTGATTCAATGCACTGGTTGAATATATTTGTGAGTTTTGTTTTTAACGAGCTGCACAACTCAGCTGTCACCTGACACAGGAGCTGCTGTTGTCCAGTTACTGAGGTGCTCATCTGCTGAAGAGACGTTGTAAAATGCTGAAATGCAGCTTTTCAGTTCCCAGCAGTTCCTTGCAGACAATGGTTAATGACAGTGAAAAAACCTTCACCAGCACTGATGCAGTCCTTCAGGGACAGAAAATATCTGCCATGTTAAAGGAGGCACCCGGGGAGCAATGCTCATGTGTTCAAAGGTGTTCTCTACACTTCACGAACTTGAGTGTCCTTCCTATGACAGCCCAGGGGACAGCTCTTTGAAAGCACTGAATAACAATAGAAATCTAACCCTAAGTCCTCAAACATGCTAAAACACCTAAAATGAGCTGTGTCCAAAAATCAGAAGCTTCAATCTTTGAATCCATCTCACAACGCTTCCCCAAAGACATCCAGCAATTTAGTGTCTCTCTCTTCATTCTAGACCAAGTACTTTAAGCATGTTTCAGTGCACTTCCTACAATAGTCCATGAATTAATCTGTGTATTTATAAGGACAAAGAAGGCTGATAACACACTCAAACTGGTGCATATGTTGTCCTTCATAGCACAATCTTCCTTGGAAAGATAAGCTGCTTTAAAGATTTCCTTCAACATCCTTTCAGGCAGCACAGCACCCACCCACCCCATAAAATATCCAGTTAGGAAGAACTCAAGCCAGAGTAAAGCCTTTTCTCAGCCCCATTTTCTACACTCTGCCCTTGGGAGAGCTCATACCTTTGGGACTGAAGGAAAGGCTTAGCTGTTGGACTTGCTCTGGGAGGCTGAAGTAGACAACGTAACATATAATGTTACAGATAAGATCAACAGAGCGGAAACTTTCTGTAATCCACTTTTCTTTAATATGGCTGTTTTGTAATCTTTGCCATCCTTCACTCTCAAATTTTTCTGCCAAAAGAGGAAATAAATCTGAAATTGCCTCTGTTCTTCTGAGATCCAAAATAAACAACCTGATGCTGGTTTTCAGGAATAAAGTTAACATCTCTTTATTCCAACCAAAGTACAATTTTCCATCCAGGACATCTGCCAAAGCCACAGGTCTCTAATACATCTAGATTCTACAGTCTAAATCTCCTTGATGAGGAACAAAGGGTAAGGAATTGAGCTCAAACATTATGCCCTTGGGCACCAGCTGAAAGCCCAGGAGGGGTAAAGGCACCAACACAAATGAGAATGGAACTAGTATTTGCCCTGACAGTCTCGCACATCCGTGACTGTGTCATCATACAGAGCTTCATTTATGTGAGATGGTTGCCCTCACCTTTCTCCTTCTTGACAAAAAAGGAGGTGAAGGAGTAGTACTCAAAGCTTCCTCCTTTCATGCAGCCTGGAAAAACAAACCACACAGCACAATTCCCCAGTCTGAATCATATGATTACGGATCAGATCTTTGAGGTGGTGTACATCTACCTAGCTCTGATGTTTAATGGGCTGGGGTGATTCATACCAGTGATCTGACACTTTCTTCTATCAATCCCAAACAGAATCCATCTCAGTGACTACTTCGAAAACCATTTCTGGTCTGTCTTCAACCACCTGGGAAGAAGCTTTATTCATTAGACACTACATTTATTTGTGCTGCCACCAGTTCATGGGCCACAAATCTCAGAATGTGCATATTTCATTTAATTTCTCTCCTAAGCCCTGTACAAAATGCAATGGATTGCTACTCCTCCTAACTTCTTATGCTGAGAATATTATTGACTCCAACAGCAAGCATTTATGTGCTTTCTCTCTGTGAAAACAAAGTTTTCTACTTATTTAACTATATTTTATGATCAGGTTAACCCCTTTTGATACCGTTTTACTTATACAGCTTACTGAATGAAGAGGTGAAGCAAAGGGAAGATGCTTCGGTTGTCTTTGGAGCCTACTTCATGAAGAGATCACAATAACAAAAAGGTGTTTATAATAACCCATAAATCTGCTCCTCCAAACCTCAGAAACCTCCAAACCTGCTCTTGGATACAAGTACTCACGCTCACCAGGAGTAATGATACTTCAGAGATTAAAGGACAATGAATAGGTAGAATATGCAACACAAGATTAATTTTGACTCAAGCTGAGCTAGTTGTTGAAGATCCAGACACTTCCATTGACAAAGTCCAATCTTTAAAAGCCCACATTATAAGTTTTTCACACTCACCTTGATATCTAAAATACCCCCAAGATACATCCTCTGCATTTTAACCATTGTTAACCAGACAAACGCTATAGCCTGTGGTGACACTTTGTCAGTGAGATGCTGGAGCTAAGTGTCCCAGAAGAACACCCACTCCCCTCATTAGGAATGTGAACAAACCCAAGAATGTTCACCATCACATGTTTCTATGCTACTTCGATGACGAAGCGGGCAGTATGGCTTCACCTTTTTCTTTATGTGGATATTGTCTGTGCTATAACTTGCAACACCTGAAAAAAGACATTGCTCCTGCAATCTTCTCACACCACAGTGGAACAACAGTGTATCACAAAGACCACACACATGCTGCAAGAACACATGCCCAGATGAAGTTTATTAACTCTTACCTACCAGTGCAGAACACCATGTTTGCATTTAGCATACTGAAAACCCACCCAAGCATAACCTGTTCGTTTAAATCACTCTGCTGGCATCAGAGTTAGAGCAGAAAGATCTGATATGTGATGTCTGTCCAATTAGTTACCCTCATTAAGCACTCAGACAACACAAAATGCCCTGAAAAAAGAGAAGATGCATAGCTACAGCAAACTGAATTCTCATTTTCTGCCTTCTCCAGGTGAGCATTGGCTGGTAACCCAATGAAATACCCTTGTGTGG
>JBCJKH010013625.1:0-18185 GCA_039877255.1 Loriculus beryllinus | reverse complement strand
CTCATGTGACACTAAATCCCCCCCATGCACATACAGTATATGTATCTGTCTTGACATCAATCCTAAAATTTCCCAGAGCTTGCTTTTAATACTTCAGGGGAGATTTCTTTACAGTTCATGTGCCTTTTCACTATTACTTTCAGTGTGGTATGTGAAATTAAATGCCCTTCCCTCACATGAGTGAGACAAGCAATAAAAAACAGTGCCATTATATGAATTAGGAGAAAGATGAAAAAATTGAGATAGCATTGTTAACCAGAACACTTGACAAGTCTTGGTACTCTCCCCAAGAACCTCACCAGACACCAAGTCATTAAATCACCTTCCAGCAAATAAAAATCACTCATGTAATTATTAAAACTGGTAAGCAACAAAAAATAGATAATATGATACAGCTGAACTACAAATGACATGACTTTATATTCTGTCCTAGTGACATTTTTGCTTGTGGTTTTAGATCCCACTGTGATTTTTTTAGTGCACTTACATTGTTTTGGCAAAGGAGTGTATTTTTGCTCATTTGAATGTCATATGCACCTGCTTATTTACCTAACAAATAATAGGAAGAGTTCTGATAATTTAGGGAATCAGGTAACATCCTGGTTTTGAACTCTACCTGAAGATGAGGTGGGACCAAGAAAAACACTGAAAAGGACAATTTTTCTATGAGGAGAAAAGTATTTTTTAATCTGTAAAATTCTTGACGTTGAAAGAAGCTGACTGAAAAGGTCAAAGAGACATTCTGCATGGGAAGGAGCGCGCCTCAACCAAAGAGGTATTTGAAGAGAAGGAATTCTCAAATCCTGGCAGGACACATACCCAAATCCTGAAAAATAACTGTGAGCACTGAGACACACACAAAGAAAATGTCAGGGAAGGAATGACTCATATCTGAAGATGGCCCTTTTTTGTGCTAATGCAAAGAGGGTTTGCACTTACAGTCCCTCTGCACAATGTGTTGATTTCATTGTCTGTGTTTGTTTGTGACTGTACATCTGACTAGTCTACCAGCTGAATGGCAGGAAAAAGAGAGAAGCTTACAAAGTGCCCTGGCATGGTCATACTGGTCCTGGAAATTAAGGGAAGGGGAGCTGAAAGATCCTCCTTTTAAGTAATGGTGTCAGATGGAAAATCTGTGCCAGGAAGTATGCCAAAGATTGTCTGGAGCCTGGCCAGTGGTTTTGGAGTTTAGAAGCATGCAGTCAGTATGTCTGTAGCTCCAGTTACAACCTAGTAAATGCTGAACTTCAGGAATGTTACCAGACGGCTGTGCAACAGTCCTCACCAGTAGTGCTGCTTGTATATGTACACAGAAAACTACTGTCCAGACATGGAATAGCACTTTGAAATAGCTGCTTCATGTCTCCAAAAAGACCAGATTGACTTCAGCAGCTCCAAATCATTCATGAAGTTCAACCACCGCATTAAAGTACAGAACATTCACAAATATGTGGGAATATTTTAGAAAGTTTAAACTGTAATCTAAATTAATTGAGTTTACACTGTAAGCCTTACAATTATTTCATAATCTCTAATCATTAGGCATCCATCCCATTTGTTTAACAATATTGATAAAAGTTCAGGAAGAAAACTGAGTGAAAATATCAATGTTTTGGGTACTAACCTAACATCAAGAAGCCATTGCACTTCCCTGCATTACTGCACAGCACTGTTTGTGTTGCTTGGGGCTGGAGCTCTAAGCCAAAAGCAGGGCTATTCTGGATACTCCTTATCATACCTTTCAGTAGCAAACTCATTCAAATTCAGCTCCAAAACTTCATAAACAGGGGCATAGTAGGTAATGCTTGTGTGAAGCACTGCTGGTATTGAGATCTTTGATACTGAAATCTCACATATGTCCTTCGTTCTAAAATAATTAGTGACTGTAATTCTGTCCCAGGCTGTGCACTGTCTACTCAGACACCACACAGAACCCATGACTATGCCATCTGCAAACACATTTGAACAAGGAAGTTTTGAGCACCTGCCAGAGAACAGAATATCAGAAGAAAAATACATTTACTCAGAAAGAATGAAAATTTGCATGGCAGCAAAAATAAACACAACATCACCATCATCATTATGTTACTGAAGTAGTGTTGTAGATGTGTGTTGATTGTTTGCTAGCCCTGACAGCAAATAAGAAACTGGCTGCTTGTGTATATGAGCAGAATACAGTCTCTTCAAAAAGAAGAGGATCTTCTAAAATAGCAAGTAAAACTGTTAGGAAATGCATATGTCCATTTTTATTTTTTAAGTGACAAAATTCAGTGGGTTTGATAATTAAAAAAATAATAATAAATTAACATGCTTTTCCCTGGAGGTTCCTGAGAAAAAGCTATATTCCTGGTTGAGCTTAATTTCTTTTACCCTCTATAATTGTTTCCCAGTGGGTGTCATTTACTCACATGAATCTGCAATAGTACTGACTACAGGATGTCTCCTATCTAGGCTGTATTTATCTTTTCCAGAGGAGGGAGATGGAGGCCTGAAGCCATGATTCTGTCTTCATTCTGTGTGCAACATATCTCAAGGACAGAGCACTGGACTGTAAGCTAAAGGGACAGCTGTAAGGTCATGAACATTCCTGGAAGCCTATTACACACACATACAATGTGGAAAGAAGATGGAGATTGGACAAAGCTTTAGCAATATTCATTTTATGCAGAGTTTTACATGTTTCTAACTGAGCAAGTATGAATGGAAAAGAGAGAAGAAATGTGTTTTGTAGGGTATTTTAGTTCTTCAGTCTTCCATTTTGTTTCTAGGTTGATCTTGTTGTCGAAATAAATAACAAATCAGTCTGCATAACCCTGTCATGACTCCAGGAAAGGACAAAACCCCTCTGCACTATACTGACTTTTTGTTTTGTTTTGTTTTTCCCTACAGAACAGTATTTTCAAGACATGTTTTTCCTTGCATATTGTGCTTACACAGACTTTTTGGTGGTGCTCCAATAGAAAAACGTCTGCATGTGCAGTTCTGAAAAGCTTTTCAGAGATGTAAATGATTAAAGACACAGGGACTCAAAACCATATAGATGCAGTGAAAAGAAAAATCCCTGTTGGCTGCTGTACATGGCTGAATTATGCACTGCTTTCTCCTTATCATCATTAAAGTTTGCAGAGGAAAATCATTCTCTGCGGTCCTTCTTTTAGACCAAATGTTCAACGACAGCCTATGTCCACAGCACTGCCTCCTCCTGTAACAGACTAGCATGCAACTGAAGTAAAACTCAATGGATACTTCAAAATTATTCAGCTTTTGGATTATCCCATGTGTGGTTTGGCACTGCAATTGCACAAACAACATATATAATCCTCATCCATTATTTTCCTGGGTATTATATGCCAGAAATGACACAGTTTCAAGTTAAAAAATAAGTAAAAATCTCTCACCTGCTTCTAATAAGCCGCTGTCCAGAGCTAATGCTTTTTTGCCCAAGAGAAGAGATGGGCCTCACAGTAAGCCCTGAAGGTCAGCAATCTTGAGCTCCAGTGGACCAGCAAGGCAGCAAATTCCACAATTAAGAACTAATACAGGAATGTCAGAGTCCCAGGTGGTTTCAGTGGTTGTAGTGGAGGCTCAACTCAGAGCATTAAACCCCTGCTCATTAAAAATCAACACCTCAGGTTATCCCTGCAAACAAAACGGAGACTGATGCCACTTACAAATGGTAGTAGTCTTGAGTATTGACCTAATAATTCTTTGTTGCTGCAGCACCAAGTCCGTATGACAAGCATACGCCAAAGTACCAAGAACCTCCAAAGACAGCACCTCTTCTGTTCTGGTTGCTCTCCAAATTACAATTGACATAAGGAATAAAATATTGTTCCTGTAAGAGCTGAACGGTGAGAAATGACCTGAGATAGTCTTCAGCAGGCAAAAGATCATGAGCAGAAAATGCATTTCTCACTGAAGCACACCACTTTTTTCCTTTGCTACCATTATAATAAAATCTTTTCTATTGTGAGGATGTCTCCTGAAGGAATTGAGGCGTCACAGGCAGAGGTTAAGTATTTTATTGCCACTTTCTCCTTTAGCACCTATTCAATCCAATGAACCTATTCTAGTTCACCTGCTCTGCATCATTCCCAATAAAATGTGATCAGTAGGCAAATGGGAGAGTGAAATGGAGAAAGCAGCACAGATAGTTTGAATGCCAACAGCTATCACCCCTGCCAGGCAGGTTTGTGTGCCATTAGGAGAAAGAAATACAAAGCGCTCTATTTGTATGCTCTTGTTTGTATGAATGTAAAAGCTCCAGGGAGTAACTTCAAATCAAAATCTGGCAAGGCACAGTGAATCTGAACAGTCATTAGCAGTTTTAAGACTGCTAGGGAAGGACAAGCATACAGGTGCAGAGCAAAGGGAGGAGAGGAAGGAGCAGAAGACATGGATAAGGAAATAAAGTTGATCAGTATATATTCACCTCACCCCTTCAGCTTGTTCCAGTAGATGCTGGCAAACAGCTATAGGGAGCACAACTGATCTTGGCATCACCACAGGGGTGGCATTTTTAGCCAAGTTTTTTAGAGGTTTTCTGAACTCTGTTGACATGTAAACAGGCTCTGTCAGAGACATGCTCTGGATTTCCTAATTGTTTTTCTTTTTTTTTTCTTTCTTTCCTTTTTTTTTTTTTTTTTCTTACTTGTGTAAGTGCATTTAATGAAGCCAAAATAAATAAGCATTCTCCTCCATCCCTTTTGGAGCTCTCTGCTAATATACCAAAGTGCTGAGGCAATCTGAATGGATCTACTTGCAAAACAGTTTCTGGTTTATTTGCTTTCCATGTTAAGAGTCCAGTGCCATAGAGAACTTGGCAAACCTTTAATGTTCAGTATTTACCATGAAGAACGGGCTTTTTATTCCTTCTCAGGACACGATGTTGATAGCAAGAGTCTCCCTTCTCTCAGATTCAGCACTAAAACAATGTCTCAGGATGACATTAACAGGCACTGCTGCAGCATATGAAATCTTTCAATATTTATTCTGATCATATTCCTGGCAGTAACAATGTAGTTAATGAATTCACCTGAAGTCTCCACTAGAGTTTTTCATTTCGCATTTTAAGCTGTTTTGAAGTGCACTTTACAATGGTTGTTTTCATCACAAACTTGATTTCATTTCAAGAGTGGAAGAGTCTGATCCCTGTAGATCCCAGAAATACTGTATGCTACATATTCATCAAAGTTTATAAATCTATGTAAGATCATCAGATGCACGTAATTTAGAAGTTTAAAATACAAATACACACATATTTGCCTTGGAAAAAGAGCTGGAACATTTTGGCAAGCAATTGATATTAGAATTCACACTGTTTTCTTGCTGGGTCAATAGAAAAGGATTTTCTCTGCTACTATTTGAAACAGACTGCTGCTAAATCCTATGCAAAATCTGGAATGCATTATGCCTGCATGTGCTGACATTTTTTATATCACAAAGATAGCTAATTACACAGCATTGTTTATTTATTTATAACTGTATGACTTTGATGCTGCCTGATGCCTGTAATATTCCAAAATCAAGTTTGCAATTTTTATACACAGAACAGATTCAACACAAGTACCTGCTTGTTAATACTGGTACCGGAACAGCAGGAAACTGTCCATCTCAACTCATTTCACATATGGAATACAGCAAGTCTTGCTTTGTATTATACCCCAGGTTATTATAAAAACTAAAGCCTAGACTAAAACTCTCTAGTGTTTTAACTGTTGTCCCTCCACTTTCTCCCACAAAACAATGCATACACCATTATATAGATAATTTATAATATACACCAGTATATTCATAATATACACCAGCTGAAGGACTGGACACATTTTAAGATTTCTAATGAAAATTCACTCAACATTTCAACATTGGGATCACTAAATGCTGTGTCATTGTGTGGGCTCTGTGTGGAACAAAAGGGTTTTCTTTAATACATGCTGAAAATGGAAACTATTATTAGCGATGATGTTCTGAGCACGAGGCACTTTTCAATGACAACTTCTACGGAGGGAAGTGATCTGGACTAATTTTGAATACAGGGCTTTTTTTTAACCATAAGTCCCATACAGAAATCCAAAGACTGCTACTGAGTGTTCTACTCACACACCAGAGAAACACATTATCAAAGAGAGATGTTCACCTCATGGGGTTTTTATAACAGCATTTATCCTGAGGAAACACTTAAGGGCTCAAGAACATGTGTATGTGGGTATATGTATTTGTATTACATTTACAGATATTTGTATCAGAATTACTTCACACAAGATTAAACTAAAATCATCCCTGAAACTGAACGAAACAAGGTGGATGTTTCAGAGTAAAATTTCACCAGGTTTTAGGAACTGAGGAATACTATAGCTAATTTAAATTGCAGCTTGGCAAAAGGCAATTATCCTGGAGGAAACGCGTCCTCTGAAAGCACTTACTTTCTCAAAAATAATTTTATTCTATAATAGTCTCTAAAATATATGTACCTACAAATACAAAAAGACTGTTTAGTAAGAACTTCATGTGCTCTGTTCTGATTCTTCATTTATATTGCAAATGGAAATAAAGAGGGTGTGTTGTGAATTAAATTCAGAACAAATAGCAAACACAAAAGGGCTATTGTCAATTTAGAGAACAGGCTACTGTATGAAATATTTCAATCAATCTTATATTTTACCTACTTATTCCAATTATGTCTCTAAATTTGAGTACATCGAATATCCTATTTCTACAGATCTTTCATGTCACCAAGTAAAAGCCAAAATGTTACTAAAAATGGGTTTAAAACCACAGAGAGATCAGAAGACTTAACAGCAGCCTTTAAACAACTTACTGTTAAACTCCTATTAAACTAAACTTACACTAACTTAGGCCCTGCTTAAGTAAGTGCAGATTTATTGGAAGTATATGTAATAATGCAAAAATATTCCAAGAACCTATTTGAACAGACACATCTCTAAAAAGAAGTTCTGTGGTAAAGAGAGCATTTTTTGTTGTGGCAGTTCTTTTCTCTCTTGCTATTTATACAGTTATTACTGGGGTGCAGCAAAATTACAGCTAATGAATAACAATCTACATTATTTCCAGCAGTGTCCATCTGATGGGTCTTCTATAGCTGAAATGGGCTGTTTGCCCAGCCAGGATTTGACTTGCACATAAAAATATCAGCTCTGACATATCCTAGTCACTTGCTGATCTGGGTCTGTTGATATCTTCTCTTTGCTAACCAAGTACACAAAGCTACTGTCTTCTAATAAGTACAATTTTTAACTATAGGCCATTGTACTGGTTAACTCTGAATCTAAATACAAGTTTCTTCAGCAAATCTTGTGTATCTATCAGCAGGAATAAAATGCACATATGCTTCACATGTGACTTTCCACTCACTTTCAATTTAGTAAGAATAGAATCCTGAAGCGTTTGAATGTACAGTTCCCACTTTGTTTCTAAATTCGGGACATTACTTTAAATTATTGTTGGAAGCATCTCTCACTAAAGGAGAATAGAAGGAATAAGGACAATATCTAACTATAAAGTCGTGATTGTGGAGGAGTTTTCTTTTACTCAGTGTTCTGCAAAAAAAGCTGTTTGTGGCATTGCAGAATGCTATCATTTGTTGTGTGTTACTGCAAGGTGAAAGAAAACCTCATCATCTGATCACCACTGTATCTTTACAAGCCCTGAAGATAAAGTATGGAAAATCTATAACTGCAATGTTATGTCTGTTGCTGTTGCACTCTTTACTAATCAATCAATGCCTCTCAACAAAGCTCTTTCAGCCTCCTCCTATAGCAGTCAGACCTATAATCAGCTCTACAAAAACAGTTCAGAGATGCATCTTTTGTGCTCCTCCATAATTTACATCTACTAAAAAAAATCACTCAGCATGCTATTCATAACATGTTCTGTGGTATGAAATGCACCGTATTAGTGTGCCATAATCACAGACATTATTTAAATAGGGTAAACTATTTCTTACATTGTAGAGTAAATTTCACTCTGAAGATTTAATGTGTTAGATCATTGTTTCCTCATTTCCTTTGCAAGTAAAACACAATTATAAAATAACTTGCTGACCTTCCTGTGCATGTACAGTAGGAGTAGTGTTCCGTAACATAAATGACTGTTCAAACAATCTGTAAACATTTGTACCTCATACACAGACACCTTCCGGCTGATTTTTAATAATGAAACAGAACTTTCTGTATTTTCTGAAACTGAACAACAGTCATCAGTGAAGCAAAAGGCATTTCCTGCTGCATCAATACAAACTTCAGCTGCTGCCATTATCATGCCATTTCAGACACGATGCTATTCCATGGCACATATTGATTTACTCGCCTTCCCCTTCCCACTGGTCCCCAGGGGCCTGCCTCACCTGCATTTAGCCCAATCATTTTCACCTCCTACTGTTTAATAAAAATTCAGATTTGGATGAGTTAGCATTGGAACTAGTGACTGTACATAGGATTTTACTTTGCTCTTTTGTAGGTGAATAGTCTGGAGGGGAAGGGGCAAAGAGCCTTCATTTCACCAGCTTGTCCACCTTTTCCATTTAACGCAGTTTAGGAGGATCAACAGATTCGTGGTTATCAGAACTCTGGCCAGCTGCTCAAAGGCTCTCAAAGAAAGTCATCTGCTGCATGTGCTGGAGCAAAGATTTATTTAGAAAGCCTTCCATGGGAGGCCAGTGAGGTGGATAGAAAGGGTAAGAGCACTGGTGAGGAGGTCAAGTCCCAGGTGCCCTGCTTGCTTTCAGGGCAGAAGCAAGGCGCACAGGAAGCGGGCTTGCACAGGGCTCAGGAAAAGAAATAGGTAGAAGCTTGGTTGCAGATATGTTGTCCGACTTACAGAAGTGCTGGGAACCAATGAAGTTTTCCTGTTAGTCAATAACACATCTTACATTTTAATAAGCTTTTCTCAAGATGCCAGCACAGTAAAAGATTATTTCTGTCCCATATATAACTCAATTAAACTCTGCCTGTTAGAGAAGTTGACAGTACCTCAGTTACTAAAAGAGGATGTTAACACATTACAAGAGATGTATATTTTACACAAACCAAACTATAATATGAAAACATGCTATGGTCACAACATGCATTATGATCTCTACAGAGAGCTGTTGGTGAGGCATTTTGATAACAAAGTAACGGATAGGACTTGCTTAAAATTTAGATCCCCCTGCATAAGTATCTGGTTCCTGCCAATCTCTACTTTCAACTCCTTAAAACAAGCCTTGATTTAACAAAAAAAAGCAAAAGAACTAGAACAGTTCAAAAGTGATGGTAACAGTAAAGAGAGTTTCTCTCTCTGTATTTTCATATCACATCTATCATTATAGTATCTGAGAACATGAATTTGGCTGGGCAGGGGATGATAATCAGGTATTTACTTTCCCTTCAAGAATATGAATTCTTAGAAAGCACCACAGGTTACAAATGGAATAATATACTTTCATTTTGATTTTTCCATCCTGATGGTAATGCTGTTAACTAGCTGAGTTCAAATCCATGTATCCCTTGAGCCGATAGTAAAAGCATGAGTCACAAAGTTAGAATCTATTCCTCCAGACAGTTAACTTCCCTGCATCATTTATTAGCATACATAATAACAACAACAACAAAAAAAGAAAAAAAAAAAAAAAAAAAACAAAAAAACCCAACTCCAATTCCAGTTTCTAAATGCTACCAATCATCATTTTGACCTTTAGATACAGACTACTTGAAGGCATACCCCATAGAACATTACACCTAAGGAGAATGGTCAGAAATTCAGAAAGTGGGCAAACAAGGACAACATTCTCTAAATCATTGCTGAACTTTTCTTTACTACTGCAAATTGGAAATCTGAATACAAATATTTTGCAGTTGAAGCCCATTTTTGCTGATGTAAATACAGTATTCAAGTTTGAATGAAACTTCATCTATATATCAATGCTATCTTCACAATACATCTTGGGATATATAAAGGGAAATGTGGCATAAAGACTATCCCTGAGGGTGAGCTATATTGGATGTAACATGCTCCATATATTTACATTCAGTAGTGTGGCATGAAACACACAACTGTATTAGCAAATCACATTGGACAAGTCTAAAAACCGCAACAGATGCTAGCAATCACAGACACAGCCTTGAAGTGCAGCCTCACATATTATCCTCACCCTCTATACTGTTATGTTGAATTCTGACAGGGAACTGACCTTTAACAAGCTTCCTTGGGTAGAAACAGTCAAAAGATCTTTTCTGTTTGTCTGTTATCAAATAAATAGGTCTTCATGTTTGTGCAGTGTTTCAATAAATGTATCTTTAACTGTGTAGATCCAATTCTGTGGGGGCCTTTGTTAATTCAGAGCTAACAAGTTGGTAGCAGCTTAAACCACTCACTTTTGAAAAAAGGTAATAAACTGTTGAGGTATATGGAGGTTTGAAATATGCCTGTGGCCCTTTTGTCTCCCACCAGGCAGAAACAGAACCTTCTCTGCTTAGGCAAAGGTTCTCAAACACTGACAAAGTCAATTCTCGATATGTGTAAACAATCTCTCTCCAAAAATAAGGTAGCAGAATTAAATGAAGGCCATGTCTCTCACTTATGTGAATAAAACCCCTGATACTGCCTTTACTGCAGAAAATAAACAGAATGTGATGCAGGCCTCTGAAGTCTGTGGTCACATGCAAGTCAGATGGCCTTTTTAGATGAAAATCTGTCTATAAACATCTTCTGCAAACTATCAGTACATTTGTGTAGTCAGTTCAGGAATCAGGCTGACTTGATAATACACCTGAATACAGCACCACAAATGTGCCTCTTCACTGCTTTTATTTACTTACTAACTAAATTGTGGTGCATGTATTAGGTGTTTCTAGGACACCTACAGCTGTAGAGAGCTGACTGGCTTGTTAGCTTCTACTAACCACTTACTAACCTGGTCAGGTCTCTCTTCTTGGCTTGATGTTTTTATGAGCAGCTAACATGCTTCCTTTCTTCTTTCTTCAGCCTTCTCCAACTTTTTCTCCACCACCTCCCCAGCTCTCACCTCTCCTTTTTCTCTCAGGAGCAAATGCTAACAGGATTTATATTCAGCAGCTTGACACATGACACACATCTATTTTTCACTTGTCAGACTGACCAAAATTGAAGCAAGAGCCTATTAGTATGATAGTCAACTAATGCAGATTCTCTGGGTCAAATCATCATCAAAAACAGGTGCAACAAACATGCATGAAAGTTATTTAATTAAAAATACTCAGGCTCAGATAACAAGCAACAAAATTTCTGCATATCCATTAAGGATATGTTTAAAAAAAACTAGAACAAGGCACAGGATGGGCGCAGCTGCACCACATTGGAAAAATCAAGAGCCACATAACAACATATCCCTTTTTAAACAAATCTATCTGTAAAAAGAAAACTGGAAGTGGCTAATCCTTTATCCTCCAATAAACAGACAAAAAATCACATGTGCTGTCAGTTTGAATAGTATCTACCACATTTAATATATTCTGGATTATATTTTTTTCCTATATAAATCAATAACAGGCAGCCATTCTCCAAGCTGAAAATACATGTTAAGAGGGAAGGACATCTGGCCAACCAACCATTCACTTAAGAAGTAGTAGTAGAAGTGGTTTTCCCTTTCTTGCAATGAATGCACGTGATTTTTATCTCCAATGAAATAGCCACATGCAATTTAAAAGTGCTAAAAGAAACCAAATGACACTCCTCCCTGTTTGAGAACACAATACTTACTTTTCTGTGATTGATTCTTCCACAGAAGTTGCCTGTACAGAACATAACATGCTGGTTAGATTATGCTCCACAATGCTTGAGACTGAGTGAACTCAGTAAGCATAAGTTTCCCAGCTGCATAAACAACTATACCTTGCTTACTGCTTGGTACAAGAACGAAACAGCTCTATTAGCCTTGGCAGAGAATTGTTTCAGACACAAGTGTACTTGATTTATGTAGGGGATCCATGAACATAAAGCTAGTCTTGAAACTGAGATGGTTAGACTCACTTTATCTACTGTTGCTGCTATGTGAAACCAAGGTAATAGATGATAAAACAGCAGCAGCCTGGGACTGGATGCTTTTGTGCAGTATCCTACAGTATCATAATTTAAGAGAAGGTGGTTATTTTTCCCTCTCCACCAAAGGCATGGAATATCTTTTCTCAGTGACAAAGTAAGTGACCTTTCCTCAGTAAGGCCTTTTCTCAGTGACAGAGATCAGAAGGGTCTTTCATACTTTACAATACACAAATCAAAACTACAACTTCAGTTTTAATTAGACTGAACCAGATTTGGGATGAGTTCTGACAACCTGTAGCACTTTGAGCACCCTGTCCTCTCCATATCCTCTATACCAGTTCCTTGCAATACTCCTCTGCTGTTCTGCTTTCTGTCCCTACAGCTATACAAGCCTCTCTAAATGACATGGCACTGGTCATTTGACCAAATATGGTCAAAAACAGATGAAGCCAAACTTTCCAGCATGTTTAGCCATCTCATCAAGTCTTATGAATGCTGGTTTTCAGAGTTGACAATTCTCTTTGTTATTACTAACGCTTTCAGGAGCACAGGGAAAGAAGTGATTAAATTCAGAAAACTTTATGTATCAAGGCGTTTAAGAACACTGTTCTAATGAAGAATAATAGTGGTATTTATGCTCTTATAAGACTATATACTAAAGCTAAAATAACATAAAGCAGTTTACAGGTTGTAATTTTTGTGAAGTTTGTAAAGGCTGTAAAAGCAAGAGCTGGGGATCTTTTAAAATTTCAAACAAACTATAAAGAGAAGTGTTACGAAGCTCAAAGATTCTAGTAACACAAAGGGATTCCACATCCACTGCATGCACAAAACACGTTTATATGTCTGAAAATAAAACTGAGTTACAAGAGTTAACAATGGTGGGAAAGGTGGTGGTGGCGGTGGGGGAGGAGAAGGAGAATAATTTCAAGAAGGGATTCAATCCCTGTATTCAGAGGACTAAGATAAAATCCAGGAGTGAATTAACTATAAACCAACACCACAGAGTGGGTGAAGCATTTGGAATTATTACCTGCTCCCAGAGAGAGTGCGCTGAATTCAGAACACTAAACATGTCCCAAACTTCTTTGGTCTCTTACACAAAGCACATTTAAGGGCATTTTTATGCAAAATTCAGGATTTGGTTCCAGTGTTTTTAAACTGTGTTTACATGTTTACATCGAATGCCATCTTGAGGATCAGAAGTCCTAAGTTCTGTTCCCACGTTGGACTCCTGGCTACAATCTGGGGCAGGTCACCCAATCTTTCTGCTTACGGCCTGCAATATGGGTATAATAGTATTTGTCTCTGTGAATAAGATATTTTAAGATGGACCATTTGCAGCATGGTTTGAGAGTCTCACATTAAAAGTATTACACATATCTAAAGGTTTTGATGCTTAGAAAGATGCAACATGAAGTATCCAGTTGTTTTAAACTACTGACAAAACCAGTTTTTTAAACCCATTTTGTCAAATTTGAACATATATCTAGAAAAAAAGCTTTTGGAGTAAAGTTTCTAATTCCTTTTTACTTGCCTGTTTTTATCATGTTTGCTTCATTTACAAGAATGGGACAGCAACCGAAATGAAACTGTAAGCCAACAGAAGTCATAGTATATTGTAGATGTGTCCAAAACCCACCAGTTTACAAGCTGCAAAAGCTTCCATTCAAAAAGCAAGGCAACCTGCCACACACTGCACAAGCAATACGTTCTGATAAAATGCATGCCTTTGTGAATCGTAAGCAGACTTTCTACAAAACTGTCTCTCCTTTTCTCCCAATTCCCTGCAGACGTGTGCAATTTTCACTGCCTGTCAGTTTATCAAAAAAACCAGAGCATCAAATTTCAGCTCTGGATTGTCAGGTCTGATTCCTATTTCCTTTCAAATTCCCAAATACTGACACATTGATTGGAGTTCACAGTGTCAGACACCAGCACTTAAGAGACATTTTTGCTAAAATATAGCTTCTGATCTATCTTTTATGTTGTTTTTCATTTTTCTTCTTGCAGCCTCAAGAGTATTGATCTGGGACTCATTTATATAAGATTTTCATGAAGTAGAAGGCAATTTGCTCAAACAAAACAGTTCTTTTCTATAACCTTTTAAAAGGGGGCCCATCAAAAGGGATTGATCAGCTTGTTTAGTTTGCCAAGACATCCCACTAGCACTTCCATGAATTACCTGTATCTTTAAGTTCCCAAAAGCTAGCAAGATCTAAACCAAGCGCTCATAGCTACACAGAGTGCTCCGTGTGTTGTAAAGTTTTGCCATGCTAGCATCATACAAAAGTTGTAACTCCATCGCAACAAACATTTTTATGCATGCATAAACTCTAATAATACTATTATTGGTAAAATATCTTCAGTAAATGCATTATCATAGCAGATCTTCTCTATCAGATATGATCTGAGATTTATGTCATCAGTATAGTGGTGTTGATTCTGATAGAGACCTCTCTCTAACTTATAAACATCAGAGCCACCCTGTCAGTCATCCTGTCTCCTCAACAATTGTCCTGCTTCACTGAAGGTTGTGAGATTGTTTTAAACTGCACATGAATGAATTTCAGAAGCAGTAGCAGCATTCTGGATACTGGAGCAGTTCCACAAATTGCATAACAAGAGATTCTGAAGCTCTCTAATTTGTGTGTACATTGTAATTTCATGTAAATGGTTAATTTGATTCTCCCTCCAGTGTGGAAGTCAGAGAATGCTACAATATTTCTCCAATTACACTCAAAAGAAGCTAGCTTCCTTTCCAAAAGTGTAAGGTGGTGGGTTTTTACATACACATGGAGTATATTTAGAATGTGTGTAGACTTCATGGATTTAGCTGTGATGTAAAGTAGAAGGTCTGTTGCTACCAGGGAACATTTCTTTTTTTAACCATTCATATTTAAAGGAAACACCCCTCAAGGGTAACATTTCTATATACAAATATACACGTGTTTTTTGAAAGTGTGTGTAAACATGTATATATGCACAAACACAAACATCTTGACAGCATAATCACCTGCTTCTTGGATGGCCACAAAGGGAGCAGAAAACAAAATATCTGTCCCACCATATTCTCAACTAGGCCTTTTCCTTTGAGAGACAAAAAATCTTAAGGCTGTTTTCAAACTGTGGTCACACATGGGAGGAGGATGGACAGGGTAAACACCTCCTGCACTAATTGGATAAAAATCTCTAGAAGTTTCTCAATAAAATTCAAAAGGACAGAGGAGTAAGAGTAAATAGTAAATCATAGTGTTTGAACTGGGATCAGAGGTCAATGAGTAAGCAATCGTTACGACAACCGAAGAAGAAATAATAAGTGAAATAATATAAAATGTGTCAGTTAAGTTCCTGATGTTAAAGCAAAACCTAGTTTATCTAAACCTCTGTACAAGCTACCCACTCCTCTTCAAGCAAGCTGCATGGAAGTTACATAAATATTACCATGTTCACTCTTAAAACTTCTCATATCTGAGTAGTGATATGAGAAGCTTTTGTACTGTTCTTATAGTTCATTCTCTATTAGTATTAACTTCAGAGAGCTTCAAAACATATATGCTATTTTTAGAAGGATACTAGGAAGACATTCATGGTACAGGGATAGAGGGGAGAAAATAATAATACAACAATACATCTGTTTTAACTTGTAAAATCCTGAATTTCCAAAAGCAGAAATGCCTTTGCCAAGCACCTAAACTAAGAATGGAGAAAGATATTCTATATGCAACTCAAACACATCATGGAGCTAAGGAAGAGGATGCACAATTAGCTAACAAGAAGCCGAAATCGTTGTTTTGCTGGCAACACCTAGAGTCTGTGGGACCCAGGACTGCACACGTGGTGCATTGCAGTTTGAAACGCAAATTTCCTTCTGCAGGAATTGACCTACATTTACAGAAAGAATTGAAGCTGCCATTTGCTTGTCTTACTGAAGGGGATATCTGTTTTCAGGTTTCCATATGACACTGGTTATATCAGAACAGTCATGTACGTAACAATGACACCATGAGAACCTATTATCTAACTACAAGCATATATATGAAACCTTTCTTTTTAATACACTGTATTTGTATGTACATTATAACACACACATATAGAGCTACAGCCACATATACTAGCTAAAAGAGCTGGTTTACATTTTAGGCATGAGGGAAGTTGTGAAATCTATCATGGGTAGAACAAATTTCTTTTGCTTTTTTGCTATGTTCTTTGTTTTAAAGGATCTAAAATATTTCACTTCTATTTGAATAGGGAATAGAAGGATAAACAGATGAGTGACAACACAGGATATGTGTCGTCATGTTCTCTTGTTACAGTACCCTATTTTTATGTAAGTCAGTCAGTACTTTCCCAAATAGGTAAGAATATGTTTGGCTAAATGAAAGATCAGTTATGAAGTTTTCAGCATGGTTACTTTTGATCTATTAGCAGCTGAACCCCAAGCCAAGATGAGTGTAGAAGTCTTGTTTCTGAATCATTTACTATTTAGTTAATTAGTAACAAAAGAAAACCAAGTCACAGAGAAGTTCAGAGACTTGATCAGGGTCATAAAGTAGCCCAACAGCAGAGGCAATAAAAGAGCCCTGATTGACTTTCAGCCCATTTTCCTTCCCGCTGTGCCTTTACACTGCAACAGACAGGGCTCAATTTTCTCCACATGTTATTCTGTCAGGTAAAAATATAAAAGGGTAAAAATGGCATAGAATTGTTTTTACTGGAATTATTTTTTATTGGGATTTCATTTGTGAGAGTATTCCATCATGTTTCTTTCACGAAAACTCTCAGACTATGAATGCCCCGAAATGCAGAGGAATCCTCTGTCAGGACAGATGAACATACACGGGTTGGGATGTGAGATCTTCACAAAGATAAAGATTCACATGAACAATAAATCATATACTGGATGTGAGCTGGTCAAGAAGTCAGATAGTTTTACTTCCAGGGAGAAGAATCAAAGTAAGACTCAAATATAGTGCAGAAACAAACAAAAAAATTAAGTAAAGCATGTCTTGAACTCCACTGGAATCACCACAGTGAGACTGAGCTCTTCCTTGCTTCATCAATTGCCAAGAATTGCTGTTTATGTCTAGGCATCTCTGTCATCTATAAAGCACTTACACAGAGAAGTGTTGGACTCAGTAACAGTTGGCAGACCCATTTTTTTTAATGTGTCTTCCCTCCAGTGCAAGGAAGACATAGTTCATACCTGTTCCCAGTCAGATCATTGGTAACACTGCCACACCTTCAACCAGATCAGGATTTTGCCTATGCAGTTCTACATAGACCAGGACCATACACACCTATAACACAGGCTTCTATAGTATCAGAAAGAAAAAGGTTGCAAGCAGAAGAGCAGGCAGTAATGCTATGTCAGTTGTCCATCTGAACCAATTCTCATTTTGGCAGTAATTCCTTACTGAAAATGGCCAGTGATCTGGGGAAGTGGGCACAGTGCCATTCAAACAGATGGGCAGGGGTCTTAGGCAGCCAAGAGACTGTGTATGTGTGTCAAGTGAGGGTACTTAAAGCAGGATTCCCAGCTGGGAATATCCACATGGTTATCCAGTCTAAGCTTGCACTTTGACAAAGAAACGCGCCATTGCTAATCCAGCTCAGAGTTGGATTAAGTGGGAAGGAAAAAGAACAGCTTCCATCACCACTTTGGACTCAGGATGCCTGGGTGGCTGGAACAGAGGAAGGCCTGCTTCTGCATTCTCTTTTTTTTTTCTTTGCTGCAATGCTTGCATGGAAAACTGTATTCTGACTGGATATGATAGGAAATAAAGGACCTAGCGTCTTCAGCTGAGGAAAACCTTTACTTACACTTTTTAATATAGATACATTTAAGCAACATTACTCTTATCAACCTCCATACTTAACTAACTACATGAAGTGTATAATTGTTTCTCTCTTTCTGCTGTAACTTTGGTTATGCAATACTGGGAATAACTGTTATGCAAAATTTACTCCAGACATTCCACTTAGAACATTAGGTTTTCTGAGTCTCTGAATGGAACTCATATAGAATTATAGAATCATAGAAGAGTTAGGGTTGGAAAGTACCTTAAGATCATCTAGTTCCAACCCCCCTGCCATGGGCAGTGACACCTCACACTAAACCATGCCACCCAAGGCTCTGTCCAACCTGGCCTTGAACGCTGCCAGGGATG